>OVBI01000098.1:0-160053 GCA_900406495.1 Sisymbrium altissimum
ATAATTTTCAGACAAATACGGCCGTCGATGTAGAGACTTTTTCTTGTAGTGTAAGAGAATGATAGCTTAAAGGAAAATTGTGATTTACTTTGTTTTCCTTCAATTAATGATTTTTTATATCAGATATCATTATAACTAAAGTATTTCTTTTTATAATAATGAAAATAATTCGGGTGAACAAAAGTCGAGAAATCTATAGTGCAATTAGATTAGCATTTTATGGAATGGAATTGTATGGAATACCTTATTTCTGTAAATTCCAAAAAAAAATTATCATTTGAATACAAATTTCATTTCAAAGATTCCAATGGAATATGCAGGGAAAACTGGAATGAAGATAAAAATCATTCATGAAATAAAAAGATGGTGAATGCATGGAATGGAATGGAATAAAAAACTTCCCCTAATTTATTCCTTTTATTCAAAATATCCTTTAACATGTAATACAAGTTGCAGCCTAAGAGTTATATCTATCTT
Organism: Sisymbrium altissimum; assembly: GCA_900406495.1. Taxonomy (NCBI): domain Eukaryota; kingdom Viridiplantae; phylum Streptophyta; class Magnoliopsida; order Brassicales; family Brassicaceae; genus Sisymbrium; species Sisymbrium altissimum. The sequence continues at coordinate 478 of OVBI01000098.1, forward strand.
TTATCTTTAAATAGCAATAATAATCTATTCTATACTATATAAAAATTAAGGTTAAATTTCATTGACAGTTTTCACATGTGATTGAATTTTTTTTAAACAGACAATAGTATTATTCTACATCAACATTGTAAATTAAAGAAAATTTCTAAATTTGATAATTGTATAATTAATAGAAAATACATAAGATTAGTAAATTATCTATAAATTTCTATTAAACAAAAAAATACAGAATATAAAATTAGAAAACTTTCTAATTTAATATAAGATAATTAAACTATCTATAAATTTTTATTAAATAAAAATTAACTTAATATTACATTAACAAACTTTCTAATTTAAAATATAAGATAAGAAAATTATATATAAATTTTTATTAAAAAATTAACTTAAATATTTGATTATGAAACTTTTTAATTTAAAATAATTATGTTATCTTTATAATTAACTATATATATAACCTATAATAGATTTGATGACAAAAAAATAGAAGAAAATTAATATAAATAAAAAAAAGTTGAGGTTAAATTTCATTAACAGTATCTACACAGGATTAAACTATTAAAAAATTTCTAAATTTTATAATTTTATTATTAATAGAAAAATACATAAGATAAGAAAATTATCTATAAATTTCTATTGAACAAAGAAAACTTAATTTCAGATGATAAAACTTTCTAATTTAAAATATAAAATAAGAAAATTATATATTTATTTCTATTAAAAATTAATTTGATATTAGATTATGAAACTTTCTAATTTAAAATATAAGATAAAAAATTATCTAATAAATTACTATTAAAAAAAAATTAACTTAATATTTAACTGTTAGGAAACTTTCTAATTAAAAATAATTATCTCTTTTATATTTAACTATATATAACCTATAATAGATATGTTGACAAAACAAATTAGAAGAAATTAAAGAAAAAAATAAATAAGAATATTAAAAAATAAATAGTGAAAGTAAGAAAAATATCTAAAAGTTTCTATAAATAAGAAATTAACTTCACATTATATTAGGAAATATTCATTATTTAATATAATTTTGTTAATTATATAATTAATCATATATAACTTAGAATATATAATAGCAACCCAAAAATATATAGATCAAATATATTAATAAAAGACTTTATGTATATGATTAATTATCAGGTTAGATAATGGTTTCAATGAATTCTTATAACAATAAGGTTGACATTATATATATTTTTTACACTCACTATATTATCCAATTATATTAATAAAGTGGATATTTATATACTTTTAGAATTTCCTACATACCTTTTAAATGACCAATAAAATATTTTAAATCACCATCATAAATTAATTGATTTTTTCTATATTTTCTTTGGGTATTAGGAAAATTTTTAAAATTCTGAAAATAATACTATAAACATAAAAAGCGAAAAAAAAATATTAATATGGGATTGTATAACTCATGGTGAGATGGAGAAGACAGCTGTATAAGGAGAATCCCTTGCCGCACTCACAAATCCAGTCAAGAGCTCGGAGACCTGCAGCAAGAAACTCCCTCAATCTTGCTCCGTCACACATCAGTTGCTTATGGGGAAACAGAGCATAATAGGCACTTTACGAGTGTAATAATGGGACGTTGTTGACGTCTTCAGTATGTGATCTGGTCGTCTATGAAGATGACTCTTTTCTTTTTGTGGTTGAATCAAAAACAAGTAACGACACGACTGACTGTATACTTTGTTGATCTCCTGATTCTATTTTGTAATAGGGAGTAAGAAAAAACAGGGAAAACAGGATGAAGAGGACGATCTTACCAATCTCACTGTTGGTGAATTCTATCAGAGTTATTTTTTATCCTCGAGATAATCAGAAAAGATTTTCAAAATCTCATCGCTCTTAACAATAATACTCCACCGAGAATTGATATTAGTAAAAGCAGTTAGACAGAGAATTATGGGTCTGTTTTTATTTATCAGGCTGGCTCTAACTATGAATGGTTTACTTATAAATTTGTTTCTCCCGTGGAAGATTAGTTTGACTAAAGGTGTGTTTTAAGCAATGCATTTACAAATTATCATGCAGCAAATATCATTTTCTCATCTTGGTTCTTGACCACATTTCACAAAACACAAATACATAATTTAAGGTTAAGCTTAATGTGTATTATGTATGAAACTATAAAAAATGTACTTCAAACGCTCGCAACAAAGAGAGAATGTGATAAAAAAAAAAATATTAGAACCAAAATAAATTAGAAAATACCATAAATATAAGTCCATGCCATGCACAGGTATTCACTTTCTTTATAAAATGTACCAATATCATTTTCAATCTTTTATACAAGTTAAATGTAAATATGATACATTGTAGTTATTTTTAATGAAAAATTCGTATTTAGTAAATTAAATATATAAAAAAACTAGAAGCATCTGTAAAGTTAAAACTAAACGAGATATTTTAAAATAAAATAATGTATGCGGATCGGTTAGTTTGGGTTCATGTTACGATAGAGAGGAAGAATTTAGACGAAAGTTTTCCTTTATTGTCGTCTTAAAATTCATTTAACCATAACAAGTAAATTCAAACGGGATACGAAAAGATAGGTAAATGCATGGTAAAAGCCATATAGTTTCGCTTCTTAGATGGATATAACAAAGATAGGTACATGCATTCTTAAAGTCATACTTGCTTAGCGATAGGTAAATGCAATCTAGCGATAGGTAGATGCTAGTTACTAGTTACGCTTTTTTAAGCGTGTTTTTGAAGCGATTTTCAGTGATTTTGGCAGAAGCCTCTGTCCTGGTGACCAATCTTCCAAGCTTCCCCTGACGACTAGAAACCATTCTTCCTTGCACATACTTTTCAGAAGCCGCTTGGATAGACATTCTCTTTTTCTTCTTGTTTGCTTCAATCACCTCATCTGTGATGATTTCTTCCTGGTTTCCAGTTAATTCAGCTTCACAGTGTTCAAACACGTTTTGCATCAGCATTTTTGGATACTGGAAAGAAAAACGGATTAGCGAACAATTCAACAAACCTTATATCGATTCAGTTAAACAAAAACTAAGGAGCTACTATAAACCAAACGTCACCTCATAGTCGGGATCGTCATTTGGATTCCAATCAACCCCCTTGAAAATTTCCATGAGCGCTTGACAACCAGTTTCCAATCCACATAGATGGTTAAAGATTTCTAAAAAATCACTTAGAAACCTAAAAAAAAAGAGAAGCATGGAGAAACATCAATTTCCAACAAAAAAAAAAGAGGAAGCAAAAATAACGAAGAAAGTAACTTACCCAGGCAAGAACCTTTGATCATCTTGCGTCATCAAATCAGCGATGAAAGCGCTTAGTTCACCTCGTGGGGGAGGGGGAGTGAGGAAGCTGATCCACAGTTCTTCAATAGCGCTTTGGAGAGAGCTCAAAGTCTGATTCGTTGCCTCAATCTTCTGATTGATCGCTACAGCATTATCATTCCTCCTCTGTTTTCTTTCTTTTTTTCTTAATCTTCTCCTTCACATGGTGAAAGAGCTGAATCATCATAGACTCGGGAATCTGAACAAATTAACAACAAATTATAAAGAAAGAAAAACAACAAATTATAAAGAAAGAAAACAAAAGAAAGTAGTATTAGCTTAAAGAAAAGCTAACCACAGAATCAAATTTTCACCTTATAATCTGGATCCTCTTTCGAATTCCATGCACCATTACTTGGTGTATGGTTTACAATCGCCACCAGTGAACTCGCTAGATCTTCAACAGGCGGTATCCCGCGAAGAGTATCAAACATATCCAGGAAAGTGGCTAAGAAACTTCAGGAATCAGAAGAGAGGTTAGCAAAGAGGGAGAAATCAAAACGGATAATCAAACAGTTAAGTATCAAAGAGGGAGAATCGAAATCTTACTCCGACGGGAATCTATCTTCATTATCCATCAGTGCTGCGCAGAACGAGCGGAGGTTTCCACTACCTGAAAGGCGAAATCCATTCCAGAGGTCAGTAATAGCTTCGCGAAAGGGAGTCCTGTTCTCTGCCTCTGCCGCCATTGTTGAGGACGACGAGTTCCAGAGAGAAATTAGAAGAAATCGTCTTCAAGAGCAAGTAAGAAATTGAGATAACTGGAGGAATTGAAGTGAAGCACAGCGTGTGTGTATATATATACCTGTCTAGGAAACTGGGATCAGCTAAATCGCTAAGATTCAGTCGTACGATTCAGTTGGAGAGTATTTGAAATCAAATCAATCCAACCCCTTGGATTATAACTGTTTCGATCGAACGGCCACAGTTCGAATTGGAGGAATCTTGGTGGGATAACCGTCTGCTAACTGCACATCTGCGCTCCCACTTGGATGGAAGGAAAGTCAAAACTGGCTCGTATCCGCTGCGAGCGGGCGCAGCGTAGAGAAACAAATTTAACAAACACAGCTTCGGCGGGCCCATCTCTCTTCTCGCACAAGTAAACTTGATGGCCTATTCCTGAAACCAGCGTTCGTCGAAACCAGCGTTCGCCGAAGAACAACGGCGAGAGAAAGAAAAGAGAGAGAGAGAGAAGAGAGAGAAGAGAGGGTTTAAGATGGTCACAACAAACAATTTGTTTTTTTTTGGGTTCCTTTATTTGAAATCTATCAAATGGGCTTATAGCCTCTTTTTTTCTTAAACTAACAATTTTCTTAGCCCATAACATCCACACCGTCGACTATTTATCAGGCTGGCTCTAACTATGAATGGTTTACTTAAAACATTTGTTTTCTCCCATGGAAGATTAGTTTGAATAAAGGTGTTTTTACGCAATGCATTTACAAATTATATCATGCAGCAAATATCTTTTTCTCATCTTGATTCTTGACCACACTTCACAAAACACAAATATATAATTTAAGGTTAAGCTTCATATGTAATTTAGATGCTAATTATGTATGAAACAAAAAAAAATACTTTAAACATTCGCAAAAAAGAGAGAATGTGATAAAAATATTAGAACCAATATAAATTAGAAAATACCATCAATTTGTAACTCCATGCACAGGTATTCACTTTAGTTCTTTATAAAATGTACGAATATCATTTTCAATCTTTATCTATAGTTAAATGTAAATATGATACATTGTAGTTATTTTAATGAAAATTTCGTATTATTTAGCAAATTAAATATATAAAAACTAGAAGCATCTGTCTTAAAAGTTAAAAACTAAACAAATATTTTAAAATAAAATATAATGTATGCGCGGATCGGTTCCTTGCTTGTACTGGTGAAATATCTGCTTTCAAACTGCTTTCTACAGTTAACTAACCTCGCGAGTCCTAACCTGTTCGATCGTCTCGAAAATTATTGGTGCCAATCAACAACTCTAGCAACACAGCTGTCATAACTCCAGCGGCCGTTCACTGACCGACCCTTGACCACGTGGCCATCGGACTCATTGAGACATGAGAGCATGAGTTGAAAGTTGAAACAACACGTACAAATCTCTCACCAGCTCAATGTAACTCTAAACTCCCCTTTTATTGATCAGAAGAAAGGGTTACATACAAGTGACATGCCGGTGTGTTCATTAGACACATATTTTACACATACGTTAAAAGCTTAGAGTGGGCATGATTACAACAAACTGTCCATTACAATAGCAACCATGTCGCTACTTTATTAGTAAAAAGAAAACGTTTTAACTTAAGCCTCGACTATCTCCTCAATCAACTGCTGTTGCCCACCGCGTGCATGAGTCAAGGTCGTCTCAAGCGTGTTGAACTTGATCTTTCTAGCTTCCTCGAGAGGGATCTGGTAAGCATTGGTTATGACCGCCAGTGGAAATGCCCTCAAGGCCGAGGTTCGACCGGCCAAAGTGCTGATCATCGCGTTAGCGTTTGTCTTGAAAGAAATCCATTCGAAGTTGTTTCCGCGGGACTGGACAACGTATGCAAATCCTTGTGGGATGACCACAAGCTGTCCTTTCTGCACCTGCTGATCCAGCACGTTCTGTCCGTTGTCGTTCACCACTTGAATCCTCGCTTGTCCTCCAGTACAGTACAAGATTTCGTTCGCGTTCATGTTGTATTTTGGAAGCACCATCGCATTCTGATATAATGTTCGTTACGTTAGACCATGCTCGTCATCGTCACATACATATAGCTAGCCTACGATTTTTCATATCTTTTTTGACAAGGAAAATTGAAATATGTTTATGAATTAGATAAAAAAATCTAAATATTTTATTTTGACATATACGGAGATGACTTTTGTTTTTCTTAGTATACAATCAATGTATTTTGATTTAATACTTCTGATGAATATTATTTTGAAATACTTTTAGTAATATTCTTTATGTATGGTCTATATATATATTAAATGTACTTACGCCCTGGATAATGCCACGGGTGGCGCTGAGCCTAACATACTGCAAGATGGGCAATGTCAAGCTGTTGACGCTGGTCACGCGACCGAGGTTGGGCTTGTACACGTCAGCACGGGCTGGGTCGTCAATGTTCTCGTGGGTCCTCATGCTGCAGATAGTCTCCTCGAGGCCGTTGTCTTGTGGGCCACGTGGGTGTCTCCACTTCTCGCTCTCGTAGGACTGTCTAAGAGGCGGCCTCACAACCTGGAAAGGTCCCTTGACACGAACGATATTTCCTCTGTTATCTTGTTGGTTCTGAAGCTGCTGAGCCAACCTAACGTCGATTTTCAATGCCTGAGCTAACACTTGAGGGTCGAACCCGCTCAGCATGTTCTGTTGTTGTTGCTGCTGCTGGGGACCACCAAAACCGCCCTGTGGGTTGTTTCCGGCCAAACGGAACACCTATAGCACAGAATCAGAAATGCGGAACTAGTATATTAGCTAAAATGATATGGTAGATCTTCTAATGTGAATGATTGTGTGTATATATGATTACTCTAGGGTTGCGGTCGAGTTGGTTCTGGTAGTTGGCAATGTCGAGAAGTGAGATGATAACAAGTGGCTGGTCTCCTGTGTTGTAGATCCAATGGGCAGAGCCTGGAGTAATGGCAATGACGTCTCCATGTCGAACATGTTCCACCTTCTGGTGCATGTCACGGAACCCTTGTTGTCCTTGTTGTCCCTGTCCTTCCCATGGTTGTCCTTGCTGTCCCTGTCCTTCCCATGGTTGTCCTTGCTGACCTTGTCCTTGTCCTTGCCATGGCTGTCCTTGTTGTTGTCCTTGCCATGGCTGTCCTTGTTGTTGTCCTTGCCATGGCTGCGAGTCCATGAAGGTCTCCGCACATCCAGGGACAACTCTTCCGCTTATACCCATTCCTATATATTTTATATAGAAAAACGAACAAAAAGGAGAAAGAGAGAGATATAGGAGGTCAGTCGATTGTATCTTCATTGGAACGTGAGAGATACATATTTGATTGGAAAGGTTGTTATGTGTGTATAGATAGATATGGACCTTGAACGACGTAAGAAATTTTGGGGGAGCTGAAGAAGGTAGGAAGGTAGAGACCGCCTTGTTCAATTACAAGACGAGAGACAGAGACACCAGCACATCGGATCTGAGGATGGTTGTGATCCCAGTACTCGAGCTGACCAGCCTCGCTCTTGATAGTTTCGGTGGCCTGGAGAACGTCTAAGTTATCGAGGTTACAGTCATTCCCGAGCTGAGGAGGAACCCCTAGCGACTGCCTTGCGAGGCAGCCGTTAAGGACGAGGAGAACCCCGAACGTTGCGACGAGGAGATGAGAGAGCTTTACCATTTTTTTCCTTTTGTTTGTTGTGAGAGATGGATGAAGAGATACGAAACTTAGGAGTATATATATTGTGGAGTGAGTATGAAGGTTTGTGCCACGAAGGATTGGGTTTGCATGAAGTCGTGGGTCTATGGTTTTTACACGTCACTCTATGAGCTCAAGCAAGTGTCTCTTGATGTTCATGCGCGTAGCACTCTCTCCGCACACTCCAAACCACGACAAAATTCAAATGTATCTATCTCATTTTTGGGTTCATGTCATGAATACAGAGGTACTCTGTAGATTAAATTTTCCTTTACTATCGTCTTAAATTCATTTAACCATAACAATTGTGTTCAAATGGGATAGGGAAACCTACTTTTTGGCAATTAACACATCAAATTACATAGCGCGTCTAGTATTTAATATCTGGTGTTATGATCGAAGAGTTTACGAGATACAGCCAAAATCTAATTATTTAAAAAGAGAGTTACTAACTAAAACAAAATAAAATAAAAGAGAACAGAAGGGTGACACCTGATAGACGCGGCGACACTAGGAGGGTTTGATCCGTTTAATCTTCTGCGACTTGAGTCGCCAACTGTTCGGTTGCATGTTTAGCCGCGATGACATGTGTCCATGCCCTTGTCAAAACCATAAACCCAGTTAACTTATTCGTGTCTCAATTCATCCAAAAAATAGACAATTGACCGTTTTATCCTAGGGACAGTCGATTAGAATTTAAAAGGGAACATATACATTATACATTTTTTTGTTCGTACATGTTTAATCGTTGGAACACAAATACTGTAATTTTTCAAAGAAAAGAGTTTAGCGGATTGGATTTATCGAGTTATATATTGGGCTTTTAATCCTACAGTACATGGGCTTCAGCTATAACGTGGGCCCAAAGTTCTTCTCTAACCGGAAAGTTCGAGACCGTCCGTCCTTCTTCAGTAGAAAGACAGAGCTTAAACCCTAAACCCCTTTCTCACGATCTCCCCCTCTTTTCTCCGCGACATAGCAAAGTCTTGAGGTACGCTTCTCTCCGTTTCTCTCGTGTCTTTTGCGAAATGGGTCGATATCGTTCAAAGCTCGTATCGAAAAATTTTAAATGAAAAAGTAAAATTCGTAGGTGTGTGAGAGTTTTCTGCTCGAATTTTCCCAACTACTCATAGATGCGAGTATTACTGTTTAATTAGAATTTTTCCAGGGATCCTAGTATGAATCTTCCTTAAATTTGCAATCTTTCATGACTTCATTTGCTGAATATCGACTTGAATTTTGTTGCTTGACATTTTTGTTTATTAGTAGTTTTGTATTTGCATGAAGTGAAGTAGATCTGAGTCTGAAATTTGAAGTGTTTGTTTTGTTAAATCTGTTCCAACACACTTAAATTTTTGGTCTTTTTGTTTGTTTGTTTTTTTATATTGGTGGATTCATTGTTATTCAAGAAAAGGATGAATTTCAACAACGTCAAAGTTCCGAAGGTGCCAGGTGGTGGTGCCATATCTGCGTTACTTAAGGTTGGGATTATCGGTGGGCTTGGTCTCTACGGTGCCACACACAGTCTCTACAATGTAGAAGGAGGTCATCGAGCCATCATGTTTAACCGTTTAGTCGGTATTAAAGACAAGGTTCGTCATTGTTCTCTTCTTCAAGCTGAGTCTTTTTTTAGTTTCTTATGGATGTGTAACTTTTCTCTCCTTTGTCCACTGGAATGTTCCCTACGAGATCTCATCCGGTTTGTGGCATTAGCTAGGTTTATATGTTAAGTCTGTTTATCGTTTGTGAAGTCTTGTTATTTTGTTTATCAATCCCTGATGTTGAGTTTTTGTCCAGCTTTGGTTATCGGTTATGAATCTTGTTGTTCCGCTGTTCTCAGTGAGCTTAATAATAGTCTTCTTAGTTAACAATCACAAGTATGCAGTTAGTAAAGTAATATTGTTATTACGCAGGTTTACCCTGAGGGTACACATCTTATGCTTCCTTGGTTCGAAAGGCCGGTCATCTATGACGTTCGTGCACGACCTTACCTTGTTGAGAGCACATCCGGAAGCCGTGATCTCCAGATGGTATCTTCTCCACTCTTTTTTTGGATTCGTGATGTGAATTCTTAACCATCATATGATTTCTTATATGCCACAGTGGTGTAATGTCTTTCAAATAACTTGAGAAGCTATGTGTTTTGTGGGTTTTGAAACTTTTAGGTGAAAATTGGGCTTAGGGTTCTCACGCGTCCCATGGCAGATCAGTTACCTGAGATCTACAGAACCCTTGGTGAGAACTACAGCGAGAGAGTTCTGCCTTCTATAATCCACGAGACTTTGAAAGCTGTTGTTGCTCAGTACAATGCAAGCCAGCTTATCACTCAGAGAGAGGTATATAAGTGTCTGTAAATATATGCATATCTTTTCACACTTTCTTAGTGAGTCAAGCTATCGAATCTAATTTATCTGGCGACTGTCAGGCGGTCAGTAGGGAGATCAGGAAGATTCTGACTCAACGAGCAACAAACTTTAACATTGCGCTTGACGATGTCTCCATCACGACCCTGACATTTGGGAAGGAGTTCACGGCTGCCATTGAAGCAAAGCAGGTGGCGGCTCAAGAGGCTGAGAGGGCTAAGTTTATCGTTGAGAAGGCCGAACAAGACAAGAGAAGTGCAGTTATCCGCGCCGAGGTAAAGAGAAATTCTCTACATTTTCCAATTTCCTAAGTTCTGAGACTGATGATATTGTTGTGTGACAAACGTTCTCATGCCTTGTGTAGGGAGAAGCCAAGAGTGCTCAGCTCATAGGTCAAGCAATCGCAAACAACCAAGCGTTCATAACGCTCAGGAAGATCGAGGCGGCAAGAGAGATTGCTCAGACCATAGCACACTCGGCGAACAAGGCGTACCTGAGCTCCGACGATCTTTTGCTTAACCTACAGGGGATGAATTTGGATGTGAATCCGAAGAAGTAGTTTCGTAAGTAAACCCTCATGTGGTTTTTGTCGTCTTTTAAATTCCTCGCATCCTTTGGAACAAAAGCTGAGACCTTTGGATTGCTAAATACTTTTTAAGTTGTTATTGGGGTCTCATTACCCCAAGGTAGAAGGAACTCTTTGCTGGACGAATCAATTGTAATAAACGTGTCGTTTGGGAGATATTAGAAAAAGTATGAGTTACATTTGGTGTTAAAGGCAACATCGAGCAAATGAAGAGAATATGTCGGTTGGTGAATAATTTTATGAGTTTCACTTGACAAAAAATTTGTACGAAAGTGAGCTTGCTGATGTAAATAGTAAGCAGTAAACATCCGCTTCTCAATGTAAATACAACCTTTTCATACAAGTACAACCATTTCAACGAAAATATTGACGTCCAAAGTATGTAGGTACTTGGCGATTGATTTTCATTTTTCCTGTGTTTTAGTTATAAAGTAATCGTGCTATATTGTCCACGATAGATTGCCGAGAAAATATCAAAATGAATCAATATACCAGCTACAAGAGAAGAGACAAGGGAGATCTTTGTACATGTTTTCATGATCAGTCCAAGGAATTAAAATTGTAGTACAAAGCAGTATAATAAAGATGGGAAAAATATAATGACAAAAAAAAAGTTACGTATATAAGATTTTTCACTGTAAATTTAAATTATTTTCAATGTATATATGTGTTACTGTAATATATAGACCTCTTCTCTTATTTTACGACCATCGATGTATATAAAAGTTATTTTCTTGTTTCTTTTAAGGGATAAAAGGTTGGGCGTCATGAACCAAATGGTTCTGTATCCCGGTTTGATTAAACGAGATGATCGCCGGAATATTGTTATAATACTCACCGCCTCCGGCGGATCCTCCACCGCCATTTGCTTTAACGTTACCGTTATGATGAAGATGATAATGAAGGTGGCGACCACCACCACCACCACCAAGGTGATGGCCATGGCCGTGGAGGTAAGGCCGCTCCTTTGCAGTGGTTGCGGCAGCAACGGAGCCACCGCATTGTCGCGGTTGAGTCTGGTAGAATACTTTGGAGACGACGAGCTCGCCTTCTTTCTCTTCCTCGTTGGTACCAAGATGATATTGATGCATTACCCAATTAGTCTTCTCTGGTTTTTTTTGTTTGCCGTAGTTTGTGTAGAGCACTAGGATTTTCTTGTAGCCTCGCACTCTTCCTCCGGTGAGAACGGGCCGTGTTTTTCCGGTCTTGTGCCACCGTGTCTCGCCACCGACTTCGGAGTCAGTGTGGACTTTACGTCGCTTTCTTGTTCCCGTCGTGTATGCCTTTGACGGTCGGTGGAAGAAATGACGGACCGTCCCGTCCTTACTCACACCTATATATGTGTGTACATTAATTAATGTCTATATATGTAATCATTACTAATTATCATTTTATCTAACATAAATTTATTAGGTATTACACTCGTTGACGAACAAAATAATCGTATATTGTTGAATAGTGATTACACCCCCATAATCTATTAGAACGGTGTAAAATTCACTAAATATATAAGAAAATTATCATTTTAGCAAGATATGTGTATTGTATTTTATAAACAAATTCGATCTGTGAGCAATTTTATAAGTTTCATATTATTCATAAATGATTTTGTTCTTCTTTCATGTCCGATAGTTTATAGACCATATAAAGACAAAAATAAACATAATATTCTCTATCAAGAAAAATGTGAATAAAATTGTTAATAGGATTATAATAACTAGGAAAAAAACAACAAAGAATCACCTGGCAATTTCTCAGGATGGGTATAACAGATGCCATTTTCACCGTCGATGGTACGGATAAACTCATCGATGAGAGGATGAAGCTTTCTCGCGTCGTCTCTTACCTTTCCTTCAAGATGCTCCAGTACCTCTTGATCCGTTGGATCGAACTTCACTCCGGCAGGCAGTCCCGGCAAGTCATGGATCCCCGCCTATACACATCGGATTTTATTCATATCAATTAATATCAATCATCGAATAGTTTCCAAATGTATAGAAGCTGGACATTGCTGAGAGAAACAAGAACCTGTTCATGAAACTTGAATTTATGGCCACAAGAAGGACACGTTTTGTGACAAGAGACTGGAAATGAGGCTGCAGGGGACTCAGCCGCCGTTGGGGAGGGAATGATTCTTTCAACCGTCTGAACATCGCTACGGTCATTGCACCAAGTCATGTTGTTTTGTATCTCTTAGGTTCCTCTTGTGCATTACCTCTCTTCTCTTCTCTTCCCACACTTCTCACAACTTCGTTAGAATAAACAAAGGTATGAGAGAGAGAAAGAGAGAAGGGAAAAAGGGTTAAAGATGGCTAAAGCATATGTTTCCTTAGTAGAACTCTTTGAGGTTATCTTGAGAAAGAGGAAGGAATTGAATTCTTGTTCATCACTTTTTAAGTTGAGTTAATTGCTCTTTTTTGCACTTGATTTTAACTTTGTACTATCCATGAGAGAGAAAGATGAGATAGGCCTAAAAGAAATATTATTATAACTCATTTTATAATGTATACGAGTGTACTGTATGCCATATAGTAAGAAAGTATTATTTTAAGACTTAGGTTTGTTTAACAAGTATGTCGAAACAAGGAAACATACATGCTAAGTAACAATGAGAGGGAGAGGTACACCTACAACTTGAAAGTAAAGTGTAAGTACATGTAACTATGAATCTTTCGAATCTTTAATTTGACATTTATCTAACATTGAAAAAAATATTAGAACTTTTCTTTTTCTCTTACAAGTATATATGCATATACACAGATACGTACGTACTTTAGAGTATAAATATTTAATAGACTGAACACTACATTCTTTTTGTTTAAATACGATGATATTCTTCCGAATAGATTTATTATGGATTATTGTAAGAAAAAGAAAAAAAAAAAGATTGCTTGGGTTTTAAGTTTGGTTTGGCTTCTACATGGCATGTATGGTGTGTGAGAGAGAAATAGACAAAGACTGATCGAACAAAATATATGAAAACAAACGAAAACATAATTTTTGTGAAATAATGTGTGTAAGCTTCCTTATTAATTTGACAAAAACATTCTTAAGTTATGGCCAAAATACGTTTATCTGGTCGTACTTTGTGTGCTCTATATATAATATGTATCATATAAATCTATACAATCTGCAATTAATTAATTTATTATTCTGGTAATTTAGTGATACATGTATATAGAGGATGATTAGGATCAAAGATGAATATGAGATGGAGTGGGTTTGGGGCAAGGTGTTGCTGCTGGTCTGTGAGAGCTCAGACGTGATGTGGTAGAAACAAAAATAAGAAAAAGAAGTTAAGGTCCAATGTCAACCTAGAGTGTATGTAAAGATATTATTACATAAGCTTATACTTATAATTTACACATCTGTATATACATCTCTTTTTCTCAACATTTCCATCTGTATAATATACATCTACTTACTGAAATAGTATACTACAATAAAAAACAGTCGAATATTGGTATTGGTTTTTGATGGGTGGTATTGTACGTGTATAATATATTTTTTTAGGTATAATAAATTTAGTCCGTGCAGATATAGAATTTTATAGTTAGTTTCATTTTTTTTTCCCTTTTTATAACTTCTTAGTTTCAACTACTTGGAATCTATTATAAAGTAAAGTTAAAAGTGTTATATACATGCATATACATATTGATTGTTTTTAAATGTTTTCTTTTAAATATCACAATAAATTTCAAAAATTGTGGCAAAAAATATTCATATTGGAAACATAAATGCGACATATGAAAAATGAATGTAATGTTGAACCTAAGAATTTTCTCTTCAATAAACGATGAAATCACTCTGTGGCATGAATTTGTCAATGCAATGGAAATCTCAGGAGATATAATTGTTATGTAATATATGGAAAAATAAATAAAGAAAAGCAGGAAGCTGTTTTTTTATTATTTACTATAAAAAGAAAAAGAAAGTTTAAAAGTCAGTCATTATTCTATTTCTTCACGTAGACTTCTCATGCATAACAAGGAACCTCGACCTTTATTTTTCTTTTTGTCATCTAATGTTTTCCCCCTCTCTCCCGTTAATTTTGAAGACATGTTATATATGTAGTTTTATCAAACTAAGCAAAAATCATTAACAAATGTTACTCCTATGTGTCTCCGTTAGGAGAATTTGTGGTTTGCTTGTTGTTTTCATGGGTAGAGACGGCAATGTGTCAATCAAAAATTCTAATCACATTACTGATTATCCGGTCTATGTTTGGTTATTTGGTAAAATACAAATAAAGCTTTATAATCACATTAATAACTGTGGATTCACTGTTTTTACTTATTACTCTATAAATTTTAGTGTAAGACATCATGTAATAAAAAAGATATATCTTTTTCCCTGCATAATTTTATATGAGTTTTCTTTACGGTATTTGAGCCTGGATCGATAAAAGGTGTTTCCCTTTCGGTCCTCAGAATGCAAAACCGTTTACAAATTAATGAGGTAACGGGCCAAGTTTAACTAAAGGAAGGTTGGCTCTGGCCTCTGGGGTGGACCAACCATCAAACGTTACAATCATTGCCTTAATTTAAATTATTTTTAACATACAAACTTCATAACATTAAGAGCTACATACCTAATCAGAAAGCTCCACTTTTCTGTTTCTGATTTCTTACAATTCACCTAACTTAACAGTTAACAAAAACCAGATCACTTTTCTGGCCCATTCCAACCCATCGCGGCCCATATTGAATATTGAATGCTCAAACGCTATTCAAATCTTCCGCGTAGTACGGCGAGAGTTTCCCACTGCTCTTAGAGCGTTTAGACGCATTTGGACCGCTTCTAGAAACAGTACCAGAGACTTCTTGAAGCATGATCACAACTTTTCTCATGGAAGGTCGGTTTAGAGGGAGAGGACTCGTACAGAGAAGACCAATGTGAATGACTTTGCTAATCTCTTCTTTGAACGCCAGATCCAGTTTGGGATCGATGACGGGTTCTAAACCGCATTGGTCAAGTGTAGTGCACACCCACTTCACCATATCTTTATCTCCGAGTTCTGGATCTGTCGGTTGCTTCCCCGTTACCAACTCCAAAATCACGACACCAAAACTGTAGATATCGCTCTTTTCATTTACCCGAAGTGTATATATGTATTCTGCGGAAACATTAACGCAGCCAAGAACATTTGAAATATAAGTTGTTGCGCTAAAAGAAAGAAGTAAAACTGTATCGTTTTATCATTTGATTTGGTTATACCTGGTGCAATGTAACCGCAAGAACCGGCGATCCCAGACATAGCTTCTGGCGATTTAGCACCGCTCATTTGACCGATTTTGGCGATGCCAAAGTCGGCTACTTTGGCTCCATAATCTCCGTTTAGCAATATGTTACTCGACTTCACGTCACGGTGCACGATCGGAGGAACACAATCGTGGTGTAAGTATGATAGACCCTCGGCAGCGTCTAAAGCGATCCTTAACCGCTCAGGCCAACCCAACAACACCCCGCCTTTGCGGTGACAGTGCAACACATCAGCTAAGCTCCCATTAGGCATGTACTCATATACCAACAACTTGCAATCCCCGGAGCTGCAGCAACACCACAAACGCACTATACTCTTATGCCTAATCGTTCCAAGCGTTGCGACCTCCGCAGCGAAAACGTCTCTGTTCAACGAATCGCTGTACTCGTCTTGTCCTCCTTTAACCGTTTTGTTTAGTTTCTTCACCGCTACGACTTCTCCGCCACTAAGCTCCGCTCTATACACTTTACCGGAGGAACCAGATCCAATCACATTACGTTCATTAAGGCAATCAGCGATTTCATGCTCGCTGAACTGAAGCTTGTGGAAGGCTCTCCATTTGGAAGCAGAGGCGCTCTTCGCGGCTCTGATCTTCTTGTACTTTGAGATAAGCATAAAGAACCCGACTACGAAAACCAAACCGGCGAGTGTGAAAATCGATAAAAGAATCCAGACATAACCGATGTTTTCAGACCGTGTGATCTTTTGACAAAGACCGTCAAGATCGACGCACAAGTCATGGTTTCCGAGGAAGCTGCGCTCGTAGATGTTACTAGCGTAGAGAGGAGGAACTCTGCCAGAGAGATGATTATACGACAGATTCAAAACGTTTAGCTTCAGATTCTGCAGTTCAAGAGGAATCTCCCCGGACAACAGATTGTTTGAGAGGTCGAGGTAGTTGAGAACAGGCAAGACTCCTACTTCTCTAGGAATCTCACCGGAGAGACGATTATTAGCTAAGTTCAGCTCGTTTAGATTCTTCCAACCTCGAATCCCACGAGGAATCTCGCCGGAGAGTTGATTAGAACTGAGATCAAGCCTACTCAGTTGCTTCAGTTTCACCAAGCTACTAGGAACTTCGCCGGTAAAGTTATTCTCAGCTCCGGTAATCTCGATGAGTCCATTAAGTGATCCTATTCCGCCGGGGATGGCACCTGAAAACTGATTCTTGGAGATACGTAAGTTTGATAGATTCTTTGCACCGGAGATGGTGTCAGGGATTCTTCCGGTGAACAAATTCTCAGAGAGTTCGAGCAGAGACAAACGAGGCAATCCCCAGAACTGTTCCGGAACATGACCGGAAAGCTTGTTGTTACTTAACCGGACACGTGTCAAGCTATTACAGTTCCCCAGACTAATCGGTATTTCACCCGAAAAAGAATTGTCTATAAGGATGAGATACTCTAGTTCCCCTTCTCCGCACAGGTTCGTCGGTATCTCTCCGGAAAACTGATTATACGATAAGTCCACGTACTGTAACGGCGAGTTCGCTCCGAGCTGACTCGGTATCGTTCCGGTGAGTTTGTTGTTGAACAGCTTGAGTTCAGCCAATGTTTTGGAGCGTGTTATGCTCTCCGGCAAGGCGCCTTCGAGCATGTTCTCGAAGAGATTTAGCGACTCGAGGTTTAACCGAGCCAAACCATCGGGAATCTTCCCTGTCAGCTTGTTCATCGACGCGTCGAATCTTTTCAGCATCGTCATGTTACCCATAGCTTCCGGTAACTCGCCTGAGAACGTGTTGTTGAATAACTCGATTTGCTCGACGTTTTTCAGCTGCGTGATCCAATTAGGGACAGACCCGTTGAGTTTGTTCGTTGTCAAATCCAAACTAACCAACTGTGTTAACCCGGACAGAGTCTGAGGCACGGGACCAACTAGGTTGCAGTCGGCGAGCCAGAGAACACGAAGCTCCTTGAGGTTTCCGAGTTGGCTCGGGATTTGACTTGGAGAGAACAAGTTGTAAGCGAGTTTGAGTTCTTTAAGAGTCGAGACGTTGCCGAGCGAGGCGGGNGAGGAGATTCCCGGCGAGGTTCAAAATCTCGAGCTTGCTAAACTCTCCGAAGCTCGCAGGAATCGTGTCTGACAAGTTGTTCCCGGTTACTTCGAGGTGTCGGAGGTTCGGAAGCTTGAAAGGGAGTGACTTTGGGATGGGCCCAACCAAGAAATTCTCCGACAAGTCGAGATGGCTGAGATTCCGACACGCCGTGAAGTCATCGCCGGAGAGAGAGCCATTGATGGAGTTGTTAGAGAGAGAGAGGATAGACAGAGAAGGAAGACGGCAGAGGATGGAGGGGAAAGGACCGGCGACCATGAAGCTGGAGAGGTTGACGGAGATGACGGCTGAAGAGGCGTCGCAGGTGATGCCGCTCCACTGGCACGGCGTGACGTCGTTGTTGGACCACGAAGATAGTGACTGGGCTGGGTCTGATAGGCCCAATTTGGCTTGCCGGAGGATGGTGGCATCATGGTTTAGAGAAAGAGATGGATACGTGGGAGAGAGGCATAGGAGGAGAATCAGACAATAAAGCATTTTTTCTAAAAAGATTGTTTATTTTTCTTTCATGCTTGTGATTTGTGAATAAAACGAAATTATGAGTTTTAAAGGTTCAAGGACTTGTAGAATCCAAAAGGGAAGCGAACACTGTGACAAGACATGACTGAGACATGTTTTTCAAGATTTGGAGAGCCAAAAAAGAATAAAACAGTCAGCTAGTATATGAATCCATGTGATAACGTTTACAGTATTTACATATAAATCATCCCAAAATCATAAGTGATGAACATTAACATCCCAGATTTGAATAGTTATTTTGTTAATTTTATTGATAAGTAAATAAGAACGAGTAAACTGTTCACATGAAAAAAAGAGAGAAATTTGTCACTCTCCAAGTCAACTCAAAGACTACGATAGTCAACATGATGGAGATACGTGGGGTACCTGGGCTTGTCTGGGCCATGTACTGCTGGATTTATGTTGACTTTTCGGAGTCCATAGAAATTTCATTCATTAATGTTTTTTGTTTTAATGAATGGGAGACAATTATCGATTATCAGATCCTATGATTTTGTAGTGATCTAGTATAAATCTTCGTAAATTAAAAACCTAGACCCTACCAATATCCCAACCCTAGATTGAATTGAGAATTCGATTGACAATCTTTTATTTTTAGCGGCAAGGCTTCATGCGCGTTTGTAAAGCCACGTGTATGTAGACAAGGTCAAGTTTGGTTGGTCGGAAGAACATGATCGAACAGTGGTTTTTGTTAGATTGCTTTCTTTTCATTAGAAAAAGTAACAGTCTTTTTGATTTGAAAAGACGAGATTTAAGGGGGAGAAAAATCTAAAATGATAGATCTTGTCTTCTTTAATCAGCTGCTATCACAAAATATCACGAGTTTGCAATTCCATAATCTCGATGACGCCATGACGATCCATACCCTTGATGTCACCTTAGTCCAATAATGTTTGAAGTCATGGTCCTCTAACGAGATAATTGCATTTTCCCCTAGTTTGCATTCCCTTTACGTCTCCCCAAGCACTTTGCTTTTCATTGTTTTGGACTTTTGCTCACAATAACAATATTCTGTTTCACTCTTATTCTGAAGCCTAAGTTATCAAGTATTTTTACCGAACACGAAAAAGACAAGCAATTTTTTTATCGTTATAAAATTCCATATTTCATATTCTCTACATATTTACTATGTAATAAATATACGAAATAGAGGTCGCTGAAGCTCTCGTTTTATGTAGTTTTACTAACACAAAAGCAAATAATGCATTGTCCACTTCACAACCGATAACCTCTTTTAGCCGAAGAATAAATTCCTCCAAACACACAATTTAATGCATTATTCATGGACCACACGTTAGACTGATTAAAATTAAGCCACGTCTTTGAAGAATACGTAACTAGGTTATCCTCTTAAGAAGACAGGGAAACTAGATATCGTATGTGTACCATCGTATTACAAACAAAAGTTTACCTGTATATCACAAAATATACGTCAAATGAACAAAATGGATTTCTTTTGGAATGTCTTCTTTTATCCAACGGGCTTGTTCGGCTTTCTTTTATAATTACGTATTTAGGCTTTCTAAGCGTATAACAATCTAGGCCCACTAAATCCTATATTTCTATTTCAAAGGGGACAAATACTGAATCAAGTGATGCCTATTGCTATTGCCACGGTACGTGTATATCGGCCTATAACACTAACCTCAGTCGTCAGAATCGTGTGGACCTAAGGCTCATACGTGTAACGTGAAGTTGCGTCTTTGCTACGACGTGTAAATTTGATTTTTACATATGGCATAGCCGCATAGCTATTTTCATTCTGCGTGGGCACATCAGATCGCACGTCCCTCTGATTGTGTATTTGCTGTTTGTTGTCATTTGTCTATCTCGTGTAATGGGATCAGTGTTCGTTTTTCTTTTATAAATTGTGTTCACCCTTAAGTAGATTCTGAAATTTCAATCTTCTTTTTTTGGTGGAATATTGTATATCCTTCACCTGAGAGTCTTTATCATGCATTTTCTTATGATTAAGCGATCTTGGATACATGCCAGAAATGGTCTTACGTACACGGTTACACCGAATTGTTAGAGGTTTCGAGAAAAACCAGCCAGAAGAATGTATCAAATGGAAAAACGAATAAATAGCGTTACAAAAGTAATCGCAGTTAACTTGCATATATATTATACGGGCATTCGTCTAATCTAAACCATAGTAAAAACAAAATGGATTGTGTAACTTAATGATCTTTTAACAAAACCACATGCTTCATATCAATATATATAATAAAAGTAATTACTTTTCGGTAACAACGTTTTAATAAAAACTTTTCTGTTACGAAGACTCCTATTTCTTGTTTCATTACTCAAATTCTCTTTGGTATTTACGTTTTTGTTGGTAATCTTGACATGCAACAGAAACATAAAAATGGAAGAACAGAATATCTAACCTCGAAACCTGAAACAACAGCTCAACCGAAGAAACACAAAAAAAGAAAGAAAACGAAACCCATAAAACCTTGTCCAATTCTTCCAAATCAGAATCATCGAGGAAAAAAAAAGGAGACATAAATATTACTCGAGTTTTTCAGAGTGCTTAGTTAAAAATATATAGAAATAGTGATGGAAGCAACGCAGCAATTGTTGATAGCGTCGTTGCCAGAGGCACCAAGAAAGCCGAAGTCGAAAGTACAGAAAGTGGCGAGGAAAGCATTCAAAGGAACAGCTCATCTGTCAAATCTTCTCCCGACCGGTTCGGTAATGGGCTTTCAAATAATGTGTCCGGTCCTAACCCATCAGGGTCAGTGCCCAACCATCGCCAGTCGCTGGCTCACTTGCTTCCTTGTCTTCCTCTGCGCCGTCTCTTGCTTCCTCCTTTCCTTCACCGACTCCTTCAGAGACCCACGCGGCAAGGTACCATACATATCTCTTTCTCGTTCGCAAATTCTTTCATAAGTTTTGTCGTTACATTTTTTTGAAAACATGATGATTCTGTTATTCATATCACTGATCTAACCAAACATATAATTTGATAGCGTTCGTGATTATTCATCACAAATTTGTTCAAGTGTTTCTTTCATTCGTCATTACACTATTACTATAAAATGATCACTCTTTGTCTATTTAAGTTCACCTAACAGTTACATAAAAATCAATCTTAATTCTTTGCAGGTCAGGTACGGATTGGCGACACCGAGTGGTTTATGTGTGATGGAAGGATCAATTACTCTAACGGAGGAGGAGAAGGAAAAGTATAAGCTCAGGTTTCTTGATTTCGTGCACGCATTCATGTCGATGCTTGTCTTCTTCGCAATCTCCATGTTTGATCAGAACGTGATCCGTTGTTTATTCCCCGTTCCTTCCGAAGACACCAAGGAGTTCCTTACCGGTTTGCCTATTATCATCGGCGTTATTTGCGGCGGCTTCTTCCTAGTGTTCCCCACTCGCCGTCACGGCATCGGGTCTCCACTCACCAAAGAATAATTTCCAATCTCTAGACAGGGAAATATTAAAAAGACAAACTTTTGTAAACACAAAAGATTTTTCATCTTCAGTTTTTGTTTCTGGAGGACATGTACCAAATCTTAAAAGAATTACTTTAAAAAATTTTAAACAACAGGGGAAATAAGACCCCAGTCGTGAATTACTAGAAAGGAAGAAGTTTCCTGAAAATCGTATATTACCAATCCAACATGGATCCAAAACATCACAGACAAAAGCAAGCTTTAACCAATCACCCAAGGAGCTTCTTAAACCCAGCCTTCTGTTCTGCAGTTAATCTCGCTGGAAACTTGATGTTGAACTTGATCCTCAGGTTCCCTTTCTTCGTCTGATCTTTCTGAAGTGGCATTCCCTCTTTAGGCACCACCTCTTCGTACTCTGGATGGATCACGTTTGTGACAGGGATTGTAAGTGTCCGACCATCAAGGGTCGTTAGGTTGACGGTGTAGCCTGTTAAGGCATCAGCTAGCGAGATCTTCTGTGTGACAATCAGGTCGTTTCCCTCACGGGTGAACACCGGATGGGGTTTCTCGTCGATGATGAAGACAAGATCCGCTGGAATCACTCCGGGATGCTCATTGCCTTTCTCCGGGAATGTGATCTTTGTGCCTTTCTTCCATCCGGGTTTCACTCCAATCGTTAGAATCTCTTCTGTTTGCGTTGTTTTCCTGCATTTTTAGCAGAATACAGAACACAGAGATTAGGTATTATCAAGACTACAACTAGGGCCAGCTGAATCAAACAGGTAAAGGAATATTAGAACGAAATGTATAACCTAAATGCTTGAAACGTTGTGACAGAAATGTTCACAGTTTGGGAGATTGTATCTTAACATCACATTCCTTATGTGGGACTACTAGATACATATAAACGTTTTAGTGAGTGATCGAAATGGTATGTGAGTTAGATCGCTTACCCACTGCCATCTACAATCTCCCTGGAGATCTTCATCTTCTTGGTGGTTCCTTTGTAGAGATCTTCAAGGCTACAAGGCAGCTTGTTCTCGATAGGAGCCACTTTCCTAGCTGCACCGTGATGATGATGATGATGGTGATGATGCATTGATCCAGCACCTCCTCCTTCACCAAAGGAGCCATACATATCATCACCAAACATGCGGCTAGGGAATCTCTGCCCTCCGCTGCCACCAGCGCCTCCTCCACCAAACGGGGTCGAGAACCCGAAGAACTCAGCGAATATATCATCCGCACTTCTCGGGTTGAATCTGAATGAAGGTCCATCTCCTGATGAGAAGTAGGAAGCTCCAGCACCAGCATTAGGAGGTGGCACGTTCCCTTTTAACCCTTCCTCACCGTATTGATCATATACCGCTCTCTTTTGAGGATCGCTAAGAACCTAAACAGCTCACATCCAACCAAGACCAACATTAGCCACACATAAAAGCCTAAATCAAAGTAAACGAGCTTAGTACGCGCCAAAGTTACAGACATGCATTGATCGCAAAGTACATAAAAAGCTTAGAGAGTTTCTTAATAGTCAATCAGAGAGTTTCAAAGACAACAGCGAAAGCAAGTTTACTACCAAACTATGAGATAAGAGTCAGAAGATCGAGAGAGGAAGCACAAATTAAGAATCTTTACAGACAGTGACCTCAGATAATCTAGTTAGCCCAGAAACAAAGTAACCAACTTTTTACTTTATACTATGATTCCAATGACTCGAGAACACGAAATCTGGGAAACTCACGAGGCAACACAAGATCAAATCGTGAAATCAGCAATCAGAGCTCGTGAAAGCCGACTACTTTGCATCTCAAATTAGGACAAAAGTGTTTCAACTCAACCGCCGACAGTTGCAGGAGGGGAAGGAAAATATATCAATAGAAATCAAAAGCAGAAACTTTGGTACAGATTCAATAAAAAAATCATCTTTTTATATATTGAGACGCAGTAGGGGCAAAAGAAACATACATCGTAGGCTTCAGAGATCTGTTTGAACTTAGCCTCAGCGTCTTTTTTGTTGTTAGGGTTCTTGTCGGGATGCCATTTCATAGCGAGTTTTCTGTAAGCTTTCTTAAGGTCATCGTCGCTGGCGCTTCTATCAACCTGTAGGACCTTGTAGTAATCCACACCCATCTCACCTCCTCCTCCTTCTTCTCTCTTTCGCTTCTTCACTTTTCCTGAATCCGATTAGTGATTTTTATTAATTAAAAAAAAAGGACTTTGGTAATTTCTAGGTTTCTTTCTCTCTGTGGACGTCTTCTTCTTCTTCTTCCTCTTTCACATATGATTTTTCTTCTGAGTATAGTAGAGAATCTCGTGGAAGGTTCGAGAAAATACGATCGCTATCTCTCTGCGTTGACGGACGAGTGACGGTGTTTGCGCCCCTCTTGCCTTTCCGCCTTTCCGCCTTTCCGTTTGTTTTCCTTTTCTCTTTTATTATCGTTAAATTATTGGAATTTTTCCGTTATTTTATTCTGTGACGTGAATTTTATAAAACACATCTTAGCAAAGTATATATCCTTTTCTTTCTTTTTTTAAGAGAAAAGCAAAGTATATCTTTTTGTTAGCTTCTTTTAAACAACTTATAGATTTGCAAGTTAGAAAAATATTGCGAAACTGATGGGAAAATTCAAATTTATTATTTGTAATCTTTGGTTTTTTAATTAGCAGTTCGATATGTATCTGAATTTGGATGGTGGGAGAGCGAGAGTACACACTACCATAAATTATTGATGTTCATGTTTTAACAAGAAAACTGTATTCACCTTATATGATCCATTAATACAAACATCATTCTCTAAGACTGATTTATCGTATGCATATGGATTGATAAATAAATGATAAGCACCAGTTAACCACGAAAGTAGCTCTTGAAAACTCTCACAAAACTCTACAGCCACATTTTATATTATTTGGCCAATTATAATAGTATATTTGTATAAGTTTGTTGTTGTGATAGATTGCATTTCTGTTATTACAAAAATAATTGTGTGTGGAATCTTTTATAGGCCCTAGATGATAAATATGTATACAGACCATATGGCAGATAAGTCTGGCCCAGTGAGTAACGCAGATAACTAATGGGCCGAGCCCATTATGGAATTCTTGACCGAGGGGTAATCTTCTTCGTATGTGTGTATATTTACTTTTGCTTTTAGTAATTTTTTTTTTTCTACAGTTCTCTTTTTTTTTTGTTGGCCGGAGTTCCAGAAGAAAAGCATAATTCCTCTCTAACGTTGCACTCTCAAGACTTAGGGTTTGCTCGATTGTTCCGAGTTCTTCGAGGTCGTTTGTTTGGAATATTTTTCAGCTTGATCGAGTGTTAGTTTGATTAGAGATGGCTCCAGTTCCGGATCCGAATAACGTTGGTGGTGGTACGAAGCGGGATGAAGCTACGACGAAGGTTCCTTCTAAGGATCCCAAGAAGAAGGATGATAAGAAGGAGGAAGATCTGGTAAGTTCTATTTCGTTCGATTTCGCATTAGTCTTTGAAAATTGTACTTAGGTGAAGAGTTTAGTAAGAGTTGTTTAGTATCCGAGGAGATTAGAATGAAGCTTCACGATTGAGCTGTAGATGACGTAATGTAGCTCCAATTCGGAGATTTAGGGTTTAGCTGATAAGCTGTTTATTGGTTTTGAAAGATTCGGCAAAGTGAATGTCATATTGCAATTCGAAAACCACTGTTAACAAGTTTCAATGTCATATTGCAACTATGATCATAGCCAGTTTGATTACTTAGATGAATGACTCAGTTTGTATCTGATGTGATTGTAGTCTGAAGAGGATTTGCAACTAAAGCAGAATCTTGAGCTCTATGTTGAGAGGGTTCAGGATCCTAATCCTGAATTGCAGAAGGCTGCTCTTGAAAGCATGAGGTAATTCTTGCATCTCTCAATTGAGCTCCAAGTTGATTAGCTGTATATAGGTAAAAGATAATTTTCGTTGGAGCTCGTTTTCTGGACTTATGATACTTCTCTTACTGCTTTAAGTACCGTGTTCGTGATTTTTTTATCATCCTACTTCGAAATCTGAACTTAATTCGGTCTAATCTTTTTTTCTGTAGGCAGGAAATCCGTGCCTCAACTAGCTCCATGACTTCAGTTCCCAAACCCCTCAAGTTTCTCCGTCCTCATTATGGAACTCTTAAGGAATTTCATCAAAACATGGCGGAGTCGGATCTCAAGGTACGTCTTCTGACATTTGAAGAAATTACCACCTCTTTGCTCATTCTGCTGTGTATGGATTTCATATCAAATTTTATGTGTTTGCAGAAAATGTTTGCTGATATTCTGTCTGTCCTGGCGCTGACCATGTCTGCTGAGGGTGTAAGGGTATGCTTTCTTGCTATTATAGAATGAATTTCTTAGTTTAAACATTCTCTTACCTATTGCTATTTGCTTCATATTCATATCACCGGATTCCTTTTTGTTTTCTGTGTTTTACTCTTACGATATACGTGAATGGATTTGTTTTTTATGGTTCTTGGTAGAATTTGACGGAGTTGTTGATGGTCCTTTGTTCTACATTACTCTTTCAGGAAAGCTTAGGATATAGGTTGACTGGATCAGGAGGTGATATCGGATCGTGGGGTCACGAGTATGTCAGGAATTTGGCCGGAGAGATTGCAGTAGAGTATTCGATGCGTCAGGTTAGAGAAGAAATTGCTCTTTGCCAATATTGTTTTGCTTGAGGAGTTTTACGCATATTGTGGCAATGTCATGGATATTTTATGTTTGGGTTGGTTCGTTAATGAATATAATGACAGTGTGCTTTCTATCTTTTCTAGATTTGTTTTTGAAATATGGTTATATGGTTGGTCTTTTTTTGCTAAATCAGGGTGAGGAGTCCTCTATTAAGGACTTAATGGATCTTGTGAAGCAAATTGTTGCTTTTCACATGAAGGTGAGATTCTTTTCATGCTTACTTTTCTTGGTTCGTTGGCCCCTTGTAATAGAAAGGGTTCCATTTATTTATCTAAAATAACAAACTTTCATTTGTAGGCTTGAGATTTTCACCTCTTGTATTTTCCAAGCTCTGAAGGATTCCATTTTGTTATTGCAGCATAATGCAGAAACAGAAGCTGTCGACCTCTTAATGGATGTTGAGGATCTTGATCTCTTACTTGAGCATGTAGACCGCACAAATTTCAGGAGGACGTGCAACTATCTTACTAGTGCAGCAAAGTAATTTAAATATGATCATCTTGGTCATGTGACTGGTGTTTCACACTCATTTGTGGTTTTTGATCACTCATTTTGTAATTTTTTCATGAGACAAGCTCTCGTGAGCTTTGCTTGGTTATCTCACACAAGACTACCCCCTTTGACATTGCATATTTTTGTTTTTTCAGGTACCTTCCAGGACCGGATGACATGCTTGTTTTAGATATTGCTTACATGATCTACATCAAGTTTGAAGAATATCCAAACGCTCTGCAAATTGCACTATTTCTTGATAACATGCAGGTCTGGGTTCTAATCTTCCTACAGAACTTTAATATCCTCTCTCTGCAGCATGGGGGCAGCTGGAAAAAGCTTTCCTCCAAGTGATGTATTTTTTCTTACATGATATATATTTTCCGTATTGCAGTATGTGAAGCAAGTATTTACCTCATGCACTGATCTGCTAAGAAAGAAACAGTTCTGTTACATGATTTCACGTCATGTAAGTGCTTAATGATTAACATCACCACAGAGAGTCTGTTCGATGATTCACTTTCTTATGTTTCTTTTCCTCTTCTTATTCCCCCATGCAGGGCATCACCTTTGAGCTTGACTCTGAGATGGTTGCAGATAAGGATGACAGAGAAATGCTACAGGATATTGTTAACAACACTAAGCTAAGTGAAGGATATCTGACGCTTGCTAGGGATATTGAGGTCATGGAGGCCAAGACGCCTGAAGACATTTACAAGGTATATCGGTTTTATAAAAAATTATGCCTGTTACTGGTTTGTTTCGTTATTAGTATCTGCTTTTGTCAGTGTCTCTTATCTGTTCAACGAAAATTTTGCAGGCTCACTTGCTCGATGGCAGGGTTGCTGGCCCAAGTGTGGATTCTGCTAGAAAAAATTTAGCTGCGACTTTCGTGAATGCATTTGTAAATGCTGGTTTCGGCCAGGTATGATTGCAGATTCTTATTGCAGGGCAAAATGAGAAAAAATTTGTAAGCTCGGCTACCCTTTTGATAAATTTTACTAATTGCAGGACAAATTAATGACAGTACCATCAGACTCAGCTGCTGGATCTGCTGGAAACTGGATCTTCAAAAATAAAGAACATGCCAAGACCAGTGCAGCTGCTAGTCTGGTATGCCTCGTCTTACGTGATGATTGACTAGCTGTGTTCATATCTTGGAAGTAAAATTGTAACAGGACTGCGTTGTTTTCCAATGCTAGGGTATGATTCTATTGTGGGATGTGGACGCCGGACTTACTCAACTCGACAAATATTTCCATGTCAGTGATAATCCCGTCATTGCTGGAGCTCTGCTGGGTGTTGGAATTGTTAATTGTGGCATTAAAAATGATTGTGAGCCTGTGAGTTGATTTCTTTTTCGATTTTATTGGAACCTCTGTGCTCATTATATTTCGCCATGCATTCTTCTCACTCACCCCACTCACCTTTCTTTCTCAGGCATTGGCCCTTCTTGGAGAATATATTGATAACGAGGATTCATCTGTCCGAATTGGTGCTATTATGGGTCTGGGGATTGCATATGCGGGTTCCCAAAATGATCAGGTGAAGATCTCTTATCTACTTACCTGCAGTGTTATGCTAAATGTTCTGTTGACGAGGAAATAACATGCTCACTGTTTGGACAGATAAGAAGCAGTTTGTCTCCAATACTAAATGATACAAAAGCACCTCTCGATGTGATTGCTTTTGCTGCACTTAGTTTGGGGATGATTTATGTTGGTTCGTGTAACGAAGAGGTTGCACAATCTATTATATTTGCTTTGATGGATCGGAGTGAGGCAGAACTGGGTGAGGCCCTCACTCGTTTCTTGCCTCTTGGACTTGGACTTTTGTACCTTGGCAAACAGGTAGAAAACGAGTTGTACTTGATGAATTTCTTGTTTGTTTACTCGATCGTTATTTCCCTCGCTTATTAGTGTCAACTTGTTCCAATATCGAGCAGGAAAGTGTGGAGGCTACCGCGGAGGTTTCAAAGACATTCAATGAGAAAATCAGAAAGTATTGTGATATGACACTTCTTTCCTGTGCGTATGCTGGAACTGGGAATGTCCTTAAGGTATCTGATCAAGTGTACTGGTGGTTGAATTACATAGTGTATTGCTTTGTAGTTTAGTTGCTGACTCTTCATTGTTCAGGTCCAAGACCTTCTGTCTCAGTGTGGAGAGCATTTGGAGAAAGGTGATATCCACCAGGGTCCAGCTGTGCTTGGATTAGCAATGGTTGCTATGTCTGAAGAATTGGGTCTTGATATGGCGATACGTTCTCTGGAGCGCGTGCTACAGTATGGAGAACAGAACATTCGGCGTGCAGTGCCTTTGGCCCTTGGTCTTCTATGTATATCAAACCCAAAGGTGAATATACCTTTTTTATAAAAAAAAAATTCTAATTTACTTTTCTGTTGTAGAATACTACTGTTACTCTCTAATTTTTTCCATAATTCCAGGTCAATGTTATGGACACCCTGAGCCGGCTTAGCCATGACACAGATTCAGAAGTTGCGATGGTGAGTTTGTCTTTTCGATTCTCACACGATTGATTGAGTTGTCTTTTCGACATTAAGACGGTTGAGGTGTAGTAGTTATTTTCGTTGGACTTGATTTGAAGTGTTGGACTGATCTTTCATCTGATTCTTACAGTCAGCAATAATTTCCCTTGGTTTGATCGGCGCTGGAACCAATAATGCAAGGATTGCTGGCATGCTTAGAAATCTCTCCGGCTATTATTACAAGGATGCCAGCCTTCTATTCTGTGTAATGTGTTCAATTTTTTATGTTTTCGTTTTTGTGCAATAAACACAGTTTCTACTGATAGGCTAGTTCTCATTGTGTTAAGTTGCAATGCAGGTGCGTCTTGCTCAAGGACTGGTGCATATGGGAAAAGGTCTCTTAACTCTCAATCCCTTCCATTCCGAACGGCTCTTGCTATCCCCGTAAGTTTTAACAAGTATTTTGTGAATACTTGGCTTTCAAAGCTCCACCCTGTGAATCCTAAACATAGGTGTTGTATTTTTTTGTACCCAGAACCGCGCTTGCTGGTATAGTGATATTGTTGCATGCATGCCTTGACATGAGATTTATCATACTGGGGAAATACCATTATGTGCTCTACTTCCTCGTTTTGGCGATGCAGGTGAGTGCAATATTCTATCCGAGTACTTTGTTTTCTTCTTTGTCAAAAGGATTTAAGCGATGTTTTACCTACTAACACAATACGGTTTGAGTGTGTAGCCAAGGATGATGCTAACGGTGGACGAGAACCTGAAGCCCATCTCGGTACCGGTGCGGGTAGGACAAGCCGTTGACGTGGTTGGACAGGCAGGTCGACCAAAGACAATCACTGGGTTCCAAACACACTCCACGCCTGTTCTCCTTGCTGCTGGGGAGAGAGCCGAACTCGCAACCGATAAGTATGTTATTTCCTCAAAGCCATTTTCCTACTAGAAACGAAATTTTGTACATTTTGTAATCTAAGAGCTCCGTTTTTTTTTTCTGGGGTCACAGGTACATTCCATTGTCTCCCATACTAGAAGGTTTCATCATATTGAAAGAAAATCCAGACTACATAGAGGAGTGAATCTAAAATTTGAAGTGCCGAGCATTTGGATAAAATACCTTCAGGAAGAGCTATATGGTTTTATGTGCACAATAAGTCCTTTTTTTCCGTTAGTCTATTGATTCGCTTCTCTACTCCCAGGAAATTGTTTAGTTAACAATTTCCTTTTGTTTAACCGGTTATTGTGCACTTTTATCATTCTAAAGTTGGATAGCTTTTTTAAAAAGGTCTAATATTTTTTAACCTGCTCCTCTAAATCAACACGCTCTACTTCTTTTCTCCTAAAATAGGAAAAGATCTGTGGGCTCTTTGGTTTACTGCCCGACAACTTGAGTTTTAGGCTTTGCTCGCACTCCAAAGTTTAATTTGTTACCCATGCAAAGGCTTCTCATTGTTGTCTTCATGATTTGGCAAAAACTATGTAATATAAAAATGTTAGGAAGGTGACCCGGCAGGCTACACATACATATATGGCGTGTACGACTCACTCGTTTACATCATTTTGTTGTTGTTGTTTATCTTTGTTTCCAACTACCACAAAATAATTCTCTCATACAAGCGAGTATAAATTCTTATTGAACTTGTGTCAAAAAAAAAAAAAAAAAACTCTTATTGAACCTAACAACCAACAAAAGTAAAGATATATGTACATGTATAATGATGGTTTAGTTTTTGCCACTAGATTTGTAAGTTTTTCCTTCGAGAAAAGGAAAAAATAAACGAACAAAAAAAATAAATGAATGGAATACAGTTTCCGACGGTTTGTTTTTGGTAAGTCATATGGTATATCGACACTAATCGATCTCCTCCAGCTATAAAACGAAAAATAGTTTAGTGGCCGCGGCCTCTCGGACTCGGACCCGAAGCCAAACGCTGAAACCAGGAATCCAGCGTCGACTTCATCTTCTCCACCCCCATCACCGTCGCTCTTCCGTCTCCCAGCTTCTCCGTTAGGACCCTCCCCGCTTCGGCCGGAAGCACCACGCGTTCTACCACCAACAAGGACACCATCATCACCACGATCAAAATAGTAGACCAACTAAATCTCCCCATTTGATTTTGCTTTCTCTTCTTTACGTTGTAACGGCAAAAAATAAACAAAACGGAGCTTCTAAGTAGTCAGGTAAAATTATTATTTCACAGGGAGAAAAGATTTCCTTTTTTTGTTTGGTTAAGAAGAAAACTATGAGTTGTGGTTCTGTTGGATCAGATAAATGAAAGGAAGTATATATATACTTTAGTGACGAGGAAGTGGTCATGACTCAAGAGTTCATTACTTAGGTCGGATTTTACCGGCGCCATCTCACGATTTGCGTGTTGACCAAGTGTTATGACTTGAACGGGTCGCTCTACAACACTTTACAACGTATGATGGAAATTACATTTATACCCCATATCGGTAACATTGTGGTTTTTGTACTTTATAATATTTAATTAATGATAGTTTTGTAAACAGAGTGTGTGCTAAAAAGTAGAGTTTCTTTACGCGGTTATACTCGATACAACTAGTTATCAAAGTTAACATCTAACATGCAATTTTTGCATTGCATAAAAATATTCATATGATTTCGTAATCCATATTTCAGATTACATGTTGTAATCTTAGCAATGATTATTTTATATTAAATCTTTCAATTTTTTTTCTTTCAAATTTATCTATTTATATAACAAATTACGTACCAATAAAATATTTAGCGGCCGATGATAATGCACATTCACATTACAAAAGAAAACAAAGGCTTACTTTTGTTCGGAAAAGTCAATATTTGAGTTTTGTGACTTTAACGCGTAAGTCACGACTTGACTAATCGAAGTACCGCAAGAGGACCAATTCACAGTTTCACCTAAATAACTCTCTTACCAGTTTAGATTGGGGGGAAAAACATTGAAAAATAACACATTACAGATGTAAGTAGGTTGAATAGTTGACGAGTAATATAAAAATTACGCATGCATTGTGTAATTAGGTATGCGTTTATTTAGTGAGATTTTGGATGATTAATTAAAATTCAAATAAACAAAGAAGTGTTTGGTAGGCGCGTTTTTTTTCTGTTTTAAATACTTGGGAATTTCATGTGGTTTGCATGTGATTAATTTTGATGTTCAATAGAAAATGTTGATTAGCTAGCTTATAGTCACATAAGCATATCTATTCAAAGAGTGTTACAGTACTTTTAATTCAACGGGGGTTTTGTTTAATTTTTAATGTGTGCATCTAAGACTGTTGATTTTTTGAAAAGCTTGATATTCAAAACATGCGAATTTGACTTGTCTTAATGCATGGGATATTATTGCTTGTGCTACTACTGCTACCAAACTAGTCCGACGCTAAGATTTTGTCAAAGCTCATGCGTATCTTTTTACTTTTATTTCTGTATAACCAGATATAATTTGGACTTCTTGCCGGAAAATCAAACATATATCAAACTGAAATAACACTTTCTTTTTTGACTTTTTCATTATTTCAAAATAGATTTATTTTGTGCAGTAAACAAAAGTCAATATAAATCATCAAAACAAAACAGTAGACGGCCCATTTAGTAAACCTTATTTCGGACCGTTTAAAGATCAGAAAACATATTGTGTCGGCCCATTACAGGACTAGAAGCTTCGTCTCCTTTCATCTCCTCCCAAAAACCCAGTCTAGGGTTTTTCTGTCTGCAACCAACCGCATCTCTTTCGCTCACTCACTCGCTCTTGCTTACACCGTTTGTCTTGACCGTGAGCTGTTGTAGTCGTAAACGATGAGGATTAAGGTTATATCGAGACCGGTTGATGAATTCACTCGAGAAAGAAGTCAGGACCTTCAGGTAATTTGCTTATCCAATTCGTTCCCATATCACAATATTAGGGTTCACTTAGGATCCTCAGGCAATTTGCTTATCAACGATGTGAAACTTGGGGTGATTTACAGAGGGTCTTTCACAACTTCGACCCCAGTCTTCGACCCATGGAGAAGGCGGTTGAATACCAGAGGGCTGTTACAGCTGCCAAATTAGAGAAGGTATTGCAATCAGCTGGCTTCTTCCTTCTATTTGATTTTATTGATATTCACTGTGTCGTTTGGTCCTGTGAGTATTGATTAGTTTTGGAATGAAAGTCCTCAACTTTGCATTGTGTTTTCGTTTTGTAGATATTTGCAAGGCCTTTTGTTGGTGCAATGGATGGTCATCGCGATGGTATCTCATGTATGGCGAAGAACCCAAATTACTTGAAAGGAATCTTCTCAGCTTCTATGGATGGAGGTGATATATCAAAATCTTGTTTTTCGAAGTTTTAACTTCAGTGCAGACTTTGATAATGATATGATGAAAAGGAAGCAAGTATATAATGAATTGCTACTGCTAGGAGTCTATCTATATGGCAATTACTTGAGTTGATATATGGGTTTAGTATTTGAATATATGATGCATTGGGATTTCGCTCAAAAATCAGTTTTTGAAATCTGTGTAAGCTATATCCTTTCAACTGAAGCTTATTCAATGTTTCTTCTTCTGTAGATATTCGGCTTTGGGATATTGCTGCGAGGTTAAAATCTTCTTTCTCTTCTGTCCTCATTTGAAGTTCGTTTTCGTATTTTCTGTATTAATTCTGTACCTTTGGTAAATGTATTTTGAACACGCAGGCGCACAGTCTGCGACTTTCCAGGTCATCAAGGTCCTGTGCGTGGTCTTACAGTATCAACTGATGGAAATGTATTGGTTTCATGCGGACTTGATTCCACGTAAGATAGAAGGATTTGTTGTTAAACTCTTTCAGTCCTCCTCCTGATTTTAACGCCGTGAATCTAAGATAAGTGAATTTTGCAGTGTTCGTTTGTGGAATGTTCCTCGTCCTTCGATTGAAGATTCTAACAATTCATCTGAAAATTCTATTGAGGTGATTCTTGGTCAATTTTCTTATAACATTGTATCATTTAATTTTCTTTGAAAAATCTGTGAAGTTTCATCTAAATAACAAGCTTATTACTCCATTTATCTTTTCAGCCATCTGCGGTCTATGTCTGGAAGAATGCGTTCTCGTAAGTTTCTTACCATTTTGATTCAAATTTCTCATTATTCTATCGTTCCACAAAACTTGAGCTATTAAGCTTTTCTTGCATCTCTAGGGCGGTTGATCATCAGTTTGAAGGGGAACTTTTTGCCACGGCCGGAGCTCAACTTGATATATGGAATCATAATAGGTAACCAGACGACTCTTGCTATAAAAAAACTCTGATGTTTTTCTTCCTTGAATTTATAACAGTGCTTATAATTATATCTTTTTGTATTTAGGTCTCAGCCAGTCCAGAGTTTCCAGTGGGGAACTGACTCTGTAATATCTGTCCGGTTTAATCCTGGAGAGCCTGATATATTGGCGACATCTGCTAGGTATATACTTTCTATTTTAAACTTGTGTATGTTATGTAACTATCTAACTAGACATAGCTTTCTCTAATTCTGTAAGAGTGTTTCTCCTTTTCCAGCGATCGCAGCATAACCATTTATGATCTCCGCATGTCTTCTGCAGCAAGGAAAATTATCATGATGGTATAGTTCAAACTCGCTAACTTATTCTCTTCATATGTAAACCATTTCTCATTCTTCAAACTTTTTAATTGCAACCTTGGTCTGCTAACTGCTTATCTTTGGGCAGACGAAAACAAATTCAATCGCATGGAACCCTATGGAGCCTATGAACCTGACAGCTGTAAGTGATAATCATAGAGTGAAATTTTCTCTGATTGGTTTTTCTAAGTGGAGGAAATCAGCGTTTGGCCTTCGCTTATGTGTTAATTTTATCTTATGGTGAAACTGAGTAGGCTAATGAAGATGGCAACTGCTATAGCTTTGATGGTAGAAAGATGGACGAAGCCAAGTGCGTGCATAAAGATCATGTTTCTGCAGTGTAAGAATGATAAATCCTAAGTTTTCCCTAAAGAAATTAACAGGAGATTATCCTAATGCATTATGAGTTATCTAATTTAATCATTTTTTGCAGGATGGATATTGATTTCTCACCAACTGGTCGTGAATTTGTTACGGGTTCTTATGATCGATCCGTGAGAATCTTCCCATACAATGGAGGACACAGCAGGGAAATCTACCATACAAAGAGGATGCAGAGGTACAATCTAATAAACAACAGTGTTTATACTTCACATTCAGATATTCTGATGAACCACTTCGTTAATTTAATTTGATTCTGTACAACTTCTATACATTTAAACGTTTGTTTTTCTTCCCTCTTGTAGAGTATTCTGTGTCAAGTATAGCTGTGATGCTACCTATGTTATATCGGGCAGTGATGACACTAATCTCAGGCTATGGAAGGCAAAAGCGTCAGAGCAATTGGGAGTTGTAAGAATCTGTGCCTCTTCTTGTTGCACAGCATTTGGTTTCTTTATACTAAATAAAAACCGAATTATTGATAAACAAAATTAGCACTCAATAGTGTATTTGGATTGTGAGATGTATACTTGTACAACTTTCTTGAAGATGTTTCAACTTTGAAATTGTAAATTCTCATATGTTGATTGGTGTGTTGTGTTGCAGATTCTTCCAAGGGAACAGAAGAAGCATGAGTACAACGAGGCTGTGAAGAATCGGTACAAGCATCTTTCTGAGGTCAAGCGTATTGTCAGGTACACGACCAGAAAAAAATGTCTCTGTTATTTCCCATGTTTACAACTTTGGAGATTGTCAAAAGATTAACACTGAACGTTTTCGGTATTGTGAAATACA
Organism: Sisymbrium altissimum; assembly: GCA_900406495.1. Classification (NCBI taxonomy): domain Eukaryota; kingdom Viridiplantae; phylum Streptophyta; class Magnoliopsida; order Brassicales; family Brassicaceae; genus Sisymbrium; species Sisymbrium altissimum. The sequence continues at coordinate 36,844 of OVBI01000098.1, forward strand.
GACACAGGCACTTGCCGAAACCTATATTCAAAGCAATTGGGGAATTGCGGGCCAAGAACGATGCCAAGAGGAGGAAAGATGACCGAAGGAAAGCTCACAGTGCTCCAGGAACAGTTATCACCGAACCTCTACGCAAAAGAAGGATCATCAAAGAAGTGGAATGAATTTACTTTTTCTCGCTTTGTTCCCCTTTTTCCTTCATTGATAGGATACGTGTGCAAACATGAGAGATTGTGTTGGATAGTGAAGGTAATAGTAGGAACATGAACATTTTTGCTTTGTAAGCCTCTATACTGTATAAGCTATGCCAATTTTTGTGTTTTTTTCTCAACAAATATCGTGTTAATCAATTATTCTTTTTGGCTTCATATAACCTTTTCTGTAAAGTGATCCGTTGCTTCAAAGATCTACTATAACCAAGAAGATGGTTCTACTAACCAACCATAGATGGATAAGATATAATTAAGATTTGTTAGTACTTAGTAACCAACAAGTTTATGTAAGAGTTTCGGAAAAAACATAATAGAACATGTGCTACTATGCCCCCTTTTTAACCAAAAAGAAGATTACCTCTTTCCCCAAAACTCATTAGATTGGTTTCTATGACATACCAACATGCATACAAACATATATAAAACCCAGGTGGGTATAACTGGAAGTGACTCGTGTAACAAACATACTGAGACCAATAGACAAAAGTAACTCCAAAGCGAATGACAACTTATTTAACTGTATTAGATAGTGAAAAAAGCTCTCAATGGTCTTTAACATACATGAACACAAATTAAAAGGAATAATCGCATTACCACAGACTGAATAATTATCCAAAGCGAGATCCTGACTTGAAGTTTTAGGGTGAAAAAAGAAGAAGAAAGCATTCCTACAAGCAAGCATCTCTGGACCAGTCATACAAATCTCCATCATCTAAATCAAAGACCTTCACGGCAGCAGAAGAATCAGAACCAAACACTCTCAGGGGTTAACTTTCCAAAAACATACTAAAATAGATCACTGATCATTAACGCTAATCAGTTCGTATTCAACAAGAGAAAGATTGTTGTCCTCTTTGACTGTGAAAGACGCTGGTTCAGTGGCTTCGATGCGTCCCCATTTATCAACCCCTAGCCTCATTGTTCCCTTGAACATGTCTATCCTCGAATTGCGCAGTATCACCGTTTCCCCTGGCTTCATAAGATCAACTATACACACACAAAAATCGAATCAATCCAATCAGTAGGCCACATGGATTTCACAATAAACGGTACAATCCTAACCCCTTAGAAACCTTTGGAATCATGTAGAGTAACCCAACATCTGACCAAGCAAGTTCCACTACTAATGTCAACATGAATTACATCATACAATTCCCGTCAAATTTGCGGAATGATATTACACAAACATCAAGACAAAACACTAGCCTTTTGCAGATTTTCAAACTAATTCCGTTTCCATTTTTCAGACAAGATGATAGCTTTTTGCAACATACTTCCAGTAACCGACACACACATTACCCCTTAATCTCACTAGAGCAATAAAAAAAAAGTCCTTTTTATCAAAACGAAAGAGAAAATGATAAATAATAATAAAATTACAGAACCAAAGGAACAGACTTTATCAAAACAACGATACCATTTTCTACATCCTAAAGGCCAAAAAAGACAAGTGTGAGTCACCTTGATCATTACGAGCAGTGAAGAGAATACATCCAGTTTCGTCTCCGATGAGACACTCAGCGATTTTACTGGGCTGAGACGGACGACCTAAAGAACTCCCCGGACGAGCCTTCCGAGTAACCGGAACCACAGGATTGGCATCAACGACCTTAACAGTCAATGTGTGACCGTTAGTTCCAGGCTTCAGCTGTTCAACCTTCACAAACACAGGTTTTCTCTTCGCCGCCGTCGTCGACGACGTTCCCGTCGCAACCGCTGCAGTTCCAGTAGTCGCCATCGCTTTCTTTAAGGTCAGAAAAATCACTTAAACCCAGATTTGGCGTTCGCCCTAATGGTGGAATCGATAAAACTTTTTTAGGGAGAAGAGAAATGGAAATTTAGGGTTTATAAAGAGAGACGACGAGACGAATGCCTTTCGCTCTCTCCCAAGACGGGAACGAGAGAGTATTTTATCCCCTGCTTTTACGGTATCATGAGATTGCCACGTGTAAGGTTCTGGTTTGATGTTTATTTATCACATTTTCCATTACATTAATAACATTCTTCAATGAAGCTAATTTATTTCTTACATTAATTGTTAAAAACAAATTTCCATAGGACTCTAAAGCTTCTTTGGTGCCTCGTTTTCTGTAACCACTACTAACGCTTTCTCTTCTGCTATTGGCTGCGGTGGAGATGGTGGCGGTGTAGGTGACTTTTTCTCCGGTGTTTCTTGTTGCTCGGTGTGAGTTTGTTCTTGATGCTTCTCCTCTTCTTCGGAATCTAACTGTAGATTCTGCCATCTGTATCTGATCACTACCACAATGATAAACACTGCAAAATCGGAATATCTAGAGAATATCAGTATTGGTACTGTCATTAATATCAGATCAACAATTAGTGAGTTTACCTGTGAAAAAACGGATCTTGAGACTAGTGAGGTTCCAGAATGCAGTAATTATGGAGCCTGCCACGAACTTCTTGTGTGTGCAAATTCCCCATGCCTCAATTATTCTCTTTTGTGCATTTTCAACTACACAAAAGCAAATATCTTTTGCTTACTTCATTCAATTCAATCCATCAAAGAGCAACTAAAATCTGAGAGTAGAGTTTACCTTTCTGGTTAATCTGACTCGCATAACATGAATATAGCTTTGGAGCGGTGAAGCTGAGGAAGAAACCTGTTTTCAGTAACAATGAAATACATTATGTCAATTATACTAGACACTTACAACTACAAGAACACAAGGAATCAGTTAAGATTATTTGGAACAATGGTAAACATTTTAGTGTTCCAAAAATCATACCAAAAGCACATAGCCTCCACAATGTTATGAGGTAACCATATTCAGCTCCGATTAGTACAAAGGGAGCCACCTGATATCAAAGTAAAAACACAGCATAAGAAGGACAAGTTCAACGAACAAATCACATTCGATAGAGAAAAGTTTTTAGTAAATTCTACTTTGAGTGTCATTGCTGGTTCGCCGGAGAAAAGCTCTCTCGTCTTTGAAATCGCTAAATTAGTGATGGGAAGCATTCTTCTAGCTACTCGTAACACATCCTCTTCACTCAGTTTAAGCTCTCTCCGCGCTGCTTCTTCGGTTACCCTTTAAAATGTAACAAATCGATCAAAACCTCAAATAACAAGCTGGTTCTTATTATGTATAAGGACCTGAAAAAGTTTGTACCTATGGCGAAGAGTGTTTGACAAAAACGATACCCCAAGAAACAAAAGTCCAAGATGAGAGATCGCTGCGAAAACACTTCAAACACACACAAAGTTTCATCATAAACACTTCAAACTGATAAACAATTAAAGCTAGAAGGATAAAATCTAGTTAGTGAACTTGGTGTACCTAAAGCTAAATCCTTTAGCAAAGCAAGAAGATAGGAAACATATACACCCAAAACCAAACCAAAGGGTCGACTTTGCAACATCTTTCCACATGATTAGATCGTTGATATTCTCCCTAATCCGCTCCAAATCACCTTGACAAACATCTTCACCTGATTACAAAAACCAAACACAGTTACTGATCAAATATCATAGCAGAACTAAGAAAGTGAGCACGAGCAAATAACTAGAGGACCTACTTAGATTTGAAGCTGGACAAGGAGAAAGTAACGGAGGAACAGAACTGTGTTTCTCCTTCTTAGAACGACCAGTCTTCTTATGTTTTCTCGGTTTTGTTGCTTTTTCATCGGTCAGTTCAACAATAGGCTCCTTATCTTCCTTCGCATCCACCATCACTCCCGACCTTCGTCTCGACCTCCGGCAGTTCCTCGGCGAAGCACAAGCCATAAGACCATTTTGCCCTCCCTTCGTCCTACACCGCCGCGCAGCCGCAGCAGCCTCCGCAGCTTCCATTTCGAAGCGATTGGTTAAACGGGTTCTCGATTTACGGAGAGGAGAAGGAGATAAGAGGAGGATCTCGCGGAGGGTAACAGGAGAAGACGGTGAATAAAGAGAAGCAGGGGAAGGGTAAGGAGTCTCGTTCTTCTTCGGAGACGATAAAACCAAATCGAGAGATGGAATCGGAGAGTCTCCGTTGGTTTTGACTAGCGTGTTGCTGCTTCGAGCGAGACGCGACGCAGATCTAGGGTTCGAACGGAGGGAAGGAGGCGTGGAATAATCCATTATGTATCTTTGCAAAAAGGATGAAACTTTCGAATCTGAAGCTATTAATTGAGAGGAATCTCAGGGAATTTATTAGGGTTCTTGAAGATGGGAACTTTGGGGATTCTTCTCTACTCCGACATCTGAGCTTTTTTGGGGTCTTTTGGGGTCTTGTCTCTGCTTTCTCCGGCTACTGTGGATCAGATAGCCGTTGATGGAGAAAAAGACAATCTTTGCTTATTTGAATAATTGACGGCGGCAAAGCGGGTCCGTCTCTTTTAACGGTAAAGATGACAGCTCCTTTTTTTTTTTGTCGGAAAGATGACACATTTCAATTAAGGACACGGAAGCATTTTCATTATAAATAAAATAAGCATTAAACATTTCATTTTTAACTTTTTTTTAGTTGATGACTTGAATAAAAACAGAGTTTTGTAATTGAATTGCAATGATTGTAGAAAACCCTAGTGGGGTTAATTTATTCTATCACAGTGTCACATCTTTATATGGTTCAGTGTATAGCCTTGTATGGGTGAGTGGTGTTTACATTTCGCCATCGTCACTCAGCTTCATAACTTAAAGAGAATCCTCTATTTTCTTCAGATGGCGTTGGCAGAAGCCGTTGAGCCTCTCAAGTGCATCTTCCAGCATCTGAGCTTCGACTCCGATCGTTATCCTTATCCAGTTCTTCAATCCCAAAGCCACTCCTGCAAAACCAAGAAAAGGTTCTCATCTTCAAACTTAAAACTAGTCGACTTTCTAGTTTCATTTTTATCTACTCATTTGCTTGCAATTTAAGAGGTGTTACCTGGTAGCAAGACGAGGTTCTCTTCTGTGGCTAGCTTCATACAGAAATCCATATCATCCTCTATGTCCTCCATCAACGGAAGCTCCAGCTTTGCCTGTAGTATTTTTGTTGTTGTTAAGAATCATCCAAATTGATCACGAATCATCAAGAGTATAGATAAAACTTTGTGGTACCAATAAGTAAGTGCATGACTCAGGTTTCTTGGTGCAGACCACACAAGGAATGTCCTTGAGCCTATCACAGACTAACTCCACGTTCTGTTTCAGTATTGAGTTCTTTTTCGCAAACATCTCTTTATTCGATTTCTCCAGGATCTGGGGAAGCGCATTCTGAACCAAAGTGGTAGGATCTGGAGTTATGTCAAGATTTTGTTGGATGGATTGAACTACCTGTCATAAAAAAAAATATAAAGAGTGATTACTTGTAACAAAAGCTACAAAACAATAGTTACTATATGATCAGAAAGAGAGAAAAAACACAGACCCCTGTGGACTTGAAAATGCCTTTGGGGTCATTCAAAGCGATCCAGCCGATTCTCCAACCAGGAACAATCCATCCTTTGGATATACCGCCCAAAGTGATAATTGGAACTATCGAAGAGAACTCCCCCATTGGAACAAAAGGATTGTCTCCGAAGATTGTCTGGCTATAAACTTCGTCAGTGATCACCATTATTCCCAGCTTCCGAGCCATCTCAGCAACCTAAAAAAGAGTTCAATCATCAGAAATGATGTCCAGAGTCTCTGGAATTAAAGCTTATTAGGATTATGAAACAAGACCTTCTTGAGATGGTTGTGAGTGTAGACATTTCCACAGGGATTGTTAGGGTTAATGATAACCATTGCGACAGTGTTTTCGTCTGCCATGGCTTCGATGCCTTGGAGATCAATCTCCCATTCGTTCTCGGGAAGGAGATCGTACTTTCGGACCTCGAGTCCACTGTAGATAGACCGAGCCTCGTAGTGAGGATAACTAGGCCGTGGGAGAAGGATGTTAGCGTTTGGTCGAGCCAGCGATTGAATCACCACTTCTATCCCTTGGTTGCATCCGACGGTCATATATACATCGGTAGGCGTTACCTTGTTCGTTAAATCCCGGTTCACGTAATCGGCGACCGCCCTGATTAACAAAATATTCGATCAAATTGTAGTTAACTAGTTGTGGATACAAACATTAACACATGAAGTCATTTTCCCGCGAAAAATACTGAACCAATGCAACGGACTAATCCATTTTTGAAAAATGGATCGCAATATGCTGTGATTTACCGCATACAAAAGCATAATATCTACCAAAATAAATTAATGGTGGATTTAAAATCCGTTTAGTCTTTATGTCCACTACAGCAATACAAAGCCTGATTTGATTCCTTGTAGACACTTTCAAGATTTAAAATAAAGCCGACTCGAGTAGAAATATGGGCATATTAAAAAAAAAAAGATTAAACTGTGGATACTAAAGAAATTATTTAAGAGTAAAAAGTAAGTGGGAATCGATGACAAAAAAAAAAAAAAAAGTAAGTGGGAATCTTACTGTCTGGCGGGGAGGATTCCGGCGGCGGGACCGTAAGAGTTACCCTTGCCGGACCGAAGGACATCCGCGACGGCGTTCTCCACGTGGATGGAGGTGCGGTAACAAGGGTACACTGAAGGGTCACCGTGGGCAAGGGGTAAAAGAATTTTTTTGACATCCGGGCTGCAGAGATCAAAGAGCTTGTAGACGATAACTCTCATTGTGACGCTGGAAGCTTTAGCTGCCGTGTCGCTCCCCCTGAAACGCCAAACGCTGATTTCGGACTCATTCTGCGTCTGCATCTCTGCTTCTTTCTCGGTCTGAAGGGCAGGAACTACGAGATGGCTGTGGTGGCTCATTGTTAATTTGATTCGCTAGGAGTCTTGTAGAGTTTGAAATCTGAATGCTTATAGGAAAAGGCCAACGGAAAATGTATTTATAGGAGCAAAAAATTCAATCAAAAGTCTTGGATCAAATTTTAATAGTCAATCGCAGACTTTCTACACCTTTGAATTATAGACTTTGGATGAAAGGTTGATAATATATAGTAACATTGTGACGTGCGTTACTAAAAAAATAATAATAAAAGCATGTTGACGTAAAATTTCCGTTGTTTGTTGCTTTGCAAATGCTCTGCTCACCCGAAACAAATTAATTTCCCTCTTTACAGTTAAGCTTTCATTAATATTAACCAGATATTCATTTGAATGACACTTTCTTTTTTGCTTTTTCAAATTACATGAAAGAAGGACTAATTCATTTGGGGAAAAGTAAAATTGAAAAGGGAAAACTATGTATTATTTTTATAACAATAACTACAAGTTGTAGTAATAAATGTTTCTATCGTCAAATATTCGTTATTCTCAACTCGTCATATGTTAAACCCAAGCTGGTTGAAATATATATATATATAAAGCTCGCGCCATCATTTTTTGACTCGACTCGACTAAAACGACGTTCTAACGGACAACTGGACAAGCATAACGGGCTAACGGCATAAGCATACCCGCGCAGACACAATAATCCAAAGTTTCAACATAATCAATATAAAAATGAACAGAGGAAATACAAAAGTAATAGAAGGGTCTCAATTTCCGACAATGAAGCTGAGTTCTTTAGTGGTTTGTGCATTGATGTGGCAAGCTAAGAGGAAGATATATATACTAAGGATAATCCAAGAATTGAAAACCCTACCCCCGTGGTTTCGAAAAGGATTAGTAGGGTCATTCAGCGCGATCCAACATATTCGCCAGCGAGGGACGAGCCACTCCTTGGAAATGGACGCGAGTGTAACCACAGGAGTAACCGATGCAACTATCTCCTTTGAAGTTTATAGTTTGATTATAAATTTCATCAGAAATGAATCAATGATGATATTTTAAAACTAATAAAGCAGAGATTTGTAACTGAAATGAAATGATATAGGAAACCCTAGCAGAGTTTATTTTTTTATTTTTTATTTTTGGTAAAACGGAGTTAATTATTTAATCACAGTGTTACATCTTTATTTGGTTGTGTGTAGTCTATATAGACGACTAGTGCTTAGATTTCGCTATTGGCACTCAGCTTCAGAGCTTAAAGAGACGTCTCTGTTTCCTTCAGATAGCGTTGGCAGAAGCCGCTGAGCCTCTCAAGTGCATCCTCCAGCATCTGAGCTTCTACTCCGATCGTTATCCTTATCCAGTTCTTCAATCCCAAAGCCACTCCTACAAAACCAAGAAAAGTTTCCATCTTTAAACTTAAAACTACTCAAAGTTTCATTTCATGTACTCATTTGATTGCATTTATACCTGGTAGTAAGACGAGGTTTTCTTCTGTGGCTAGCTTCATACAGAAATCCATATCATCCTCAATGTCCTCCATCAACGGAAGCTCCAGCTTCGCCTGCAGTATTTTTGTTGTTGATATGAATCATCCATATTGATCAAGAATCATCAATATTCAAGAGTATAGATAGAAGTTGGTGGTACCAATAAGTAAGTGCATGACTCAGGTTTCTTGGTGCAGACTACGCAAGGAATGTCCTTGAGCCTGTCACAGACCAACTCCACGTTCTGTTTCAGTATCGAATTCTTTTTTGCAAACATCTCTTTATTCGACTTCTCCAGGATCTCAGGAAGCGCAAACTGAATCATTGTGGTAGGGTCTGGATTTATGTCAAGATTCTGTTGGATGGATTGAGCCACCTGTTAGAAGGAAAAATAAAAACAGAGTGATTACTTGTAACACAAGAAAGGGTATATAACGATGATGAGCGGAGAGAAAGAACAGACCCCTGTGGACTTGAAAATGCCTTTGGGATCATTCAAAGCAATCCAGCCGATTCTCCAACCAGGAACAATCCATCCTTTCGATATACTACCCAACGTGATAACCGGAGCTATCGAACAGAATTTCCCCATTGGAACAAAAGGATTGTCTCCGAAGATTGTCTGGCTATAAACTTCGTCGGTGATCACCATTATTCGCAGCTTCCGAGCCGTCTCCGCAACCTAAAAAAAAAGAGATTCGTTCATCAAAAACAATGTCCCGAGTCTCTCGAAACAAAGCTTAATATAATTATGAATCAAGACCTTCTTAAGATGATCGTGGGAATAGACATTTCCACAGGGGTTGTTAGGGTTAATGATAACCATTGCGACAGTGTTTTCGTCTGCCATGGCTTCGATGGCTTGGAGATCAATCTCCCATTCTTTCTCGGGAAGGAGATCGTACTTGCGGACCTCGAGTCCACTGTAGACGGAACGAGCCTCGTAATGAGAGTAACTAGGCCGCGGGAGAAGGATGTTCGCATTTGGTCGAGCCAGCGACTGAATCACCACTTCTGTCCCTTGGTTGCATCCCACGGTCATATATACATCCTTAGGCGTTACCTTGTTCGTCAAGTCCCGGTTCACGTAATCGGCGACCGCCCTGATTGACAAACACATTCGATCAAAGTTAACTTAATAAACTGATTGTGGATCAAACTTTAACGAACCAAGTCATTTTCCCGCGAAAACTACTAAAGCTTTAAATAGTTGCAGCTAGACTAATCCGTTTACGAACTATCTTTTTGGGACGGACAACAATCAAAATCCGACTTAAGCGAACAATTTTCTACAAAGGTTTAGTAGTCCTTCATATCTGCTACAACAGCACAAAGCCTAAAATATGATTCCTTGTAGACATTCAAGATTGAAAAACGGTGTAGATACTAAAGAAAATATTTAAGAGTAAAAAGTAAGAGGAAATATAACTGTCTGGCGGGGAGAACTCCAGCGGGTGGGGCGTAGTAGTTACCCTTGCCGGAGCGGATGACATCGACCACGGCGTTCTCGACGTGGATGGAGGTGCGGAAACAAGGGTACACAGAAGGGTCACCGTGGGCAAGAGGTAAAAGAGTCTTTTTGACGTCAGAGCTGCAGAGATCGAAAAGCTTGTAGATAATAACTCTCATCGTGACGCTGGAGGCTTTCGCTGCCGTGTCGCTACCCCTGAATTGCCAAACGCTGTTTTCGGACTCATCTTTCGTTTGCGTCTCTGATTCTTTCTCGGTTTGAAGGGAAGGAACTACGAGGTGGCTATGGTAGCTCATTGTTAATTGGCTCGCTGGGTGTCTGGTAGAGCTTGAACTCTGAATGGTTTGTATCAAGAAGCCAACAAAAATATAAATACAGAAGAAATTTATACAATCAAAAGACTTTGGTTCAAAATAGTCAATCACAGACTTGCTACTCTATATAGACTTAATTTGGATGATACTTAGGTTGATGCTCAATTGCTCATAGTATAATCGAGATTCTCTCACGTTATAAGCGACATTGTTTTGTCTACTTTTAATTATTGTGCTTCCATTCATATAGTTTTGTATACATATTTACAATTTTCAATTTGTCTGTCTCTCTGTCTACGTCATGTGCTTGATCTTATACATCTACTATATATGTTTATGGATCGGTTCAACCCAATATACTAATAAATTAATCCCCACGCTATTCGTCAGAACCTTAAAATATGCCCCAAGTCAAGGGTCACTGGTATTAATATTATCACTATCATCGACTAAAAATCATACAATAACTATCATCATATTTTCGCTGAATTCAAAACCAGTGATAATTTACATTGACATGTCTGGACTCTTGATATTTATTTAGCTATTCGTTGAGTAGAACAACTCATTCATCTTTATCATAAGCAACTCATTTATCTCCTGTAGAATAGTACTTGCCAGGCTGCCACGATAGAGATCCAGGTTCGATGTCCGTCTGGTGCAACTATTTCTATTAGATAAGGAAACCAGATTAACAATCTGGGCCGTTGCGGCTTAAATATGGGTCCTTAATTAGGTCCGCATTTATTTTAACTCGACTCGACTAAAACGACGTTCTAACGGACAACTGGACAAGCATAGCTGCATACGCGCACACACACAGTAGTCCAAAGTTTCGAACATAATCGAAATGAAAAGAGAAATACAAGAATAATAGAAAGATAGGGTCGCAGGTTCCGGCAATGAAACTGAGTACTTATGTGGTTTGTGATTTGATATGGCGAGTGACGAAGCCTTTGAGCCTCACGAAAGCGTCTTCTAGCATTGATCTCTCCACTCCAATCGAGAGTCTCACCCAATTCTTCTTTCCTAATACCTCTCCTGCATTGTGATTCCAAATCAGCCCATATCTCCCAAGATTTGATATTTATATAACATTATAATTACTTGAAAAGCTTAGCTTAGGTAAATTATGATGCCTACACTTACCAGGTAAAAGGACGAGATTCTCCTCTCGGGCCAGCTTCATGCAGAAATCAACATCATCTGTTATGTCCTCCAAGAGTGATAGGTCCAGTTTCGTCTGCGATTTGTATTGGCATTAGTAACATTTCTTGAATACATAGTGTGATGTATATGTACCATTCATAATATATAGTATTGATGTTTTGTTTACAAAAATCAATATGAATATTAGAAAAATTGTGCTAAATTTTTTTTCAAGAGATTGGATGGCTTAGGGAAATTGTATTAGCGAGTTGGCATATGATAGCTCTATTTAAACAGATATAATTCGAGATGTTTGCAGAATAAAGATATGCTAGTATCTTTTGAAAAGAAACTGGTACGTACCACTAAGTAAGTACACGACTCAGGTTTCTTGGGGCAAACGAGGCAAGGAATCTCCTTGAGGGCATCGAACGCCATGTCTACATTTTGACTAAATATCGAGTTATTCTTCTCAAAGAAATCTTTCTTTGTCTTCTCCAAGATATTTGGAAGTGCAAACTATCAATTATAGAGAGCAACACATTAGTTCATACATTACATCTTTTTACTCATTGCATATGTATTTTGTGTATTCGAATATAAGTATCGATCAGAGTAGAAACCTGTAGAATTGTCGATGGATCTGGACTTATGTCAAGATGCTCCTTGAGGGATTCAACGACCTTATTGACAACAAAGATATGGTTACATGGTCAAACTGACAATATCTACAACCTTTATTCAATCGTTTTATTATGTTCCTTCATAAAAGGCTCCTTTATTCTATCATGTCCAAGACGAAGATATATAGCAATTAAAGATGATCCAAGGATTAAAAACCTACCCCCGTGGTTTTGAAAACATTATTAGGGTCATTCAAAGCGATCCAACCTATTCGCCAGCCTGGGACGATCCACCCCTTAGAAATGGACCCGAGTGTTACCACAGGAGCAGTCGATGCGAATATTCCCATCGGGACAAATGGATTCTTTCCATATATAGTTTGATTATAAACTTCATCTGAAATAACCATTATCCCTAGCTTCTTCGCCATCTCAGCCACCTATACCAGTCCAGCTCAATATTATCAAGGAAATAACTAATAATAATTTTAAAATCTGTATCTTAGAACATCCTATAATAATAATTTTTTAAATATACTGTAAAATAAATAAAGTTTAAAATCTGAAATATTAAAAAAAAATTACCAGCTAATGTTTTTAGCAAAGACATGTAATCTAATAACTTATAATATGATGTTTGATCACTATTCAAATCCAATATAATATATATGTTGGTGGAAAAAATCGGCTTCTATATTATTGGACTTGGAGTTGGTTCCGGAGTGGTCTCACTCCTCGCCTCCCTCCATAGTAACAAAATGTAACATGTAACAAGAGTGATCTTCAAAAGAAAATTAACTTAAAGTTAGACACTATCACCTTCTTTAGATGATTATATGTGTAGACATTTCCACATGGGTTGTGAGGGTTAGTTATCACGATAGCCCTGGTATTATCATCTGCAATGGCTTCAACGCCTTGGAGATCGATCTCCCAGTCTTGGTCAGGGAGGAGATCATACTTTCGAATCTCCACTAGGCTTTGTATGGCGTGACTATGGTAAAGAGGATAGACGAGACCGGGGAGCAATATATTGGAATTTGGACCGGAGAGAACATGAATCATGGTCTCTATCCCTTGGCAACACCCAACCGTCATAAATATGTCCTCTGATTTCATTTTGTGGGGAAGGTCCCGGTTCAAATAACTCGCAACCGCTCTAAATTAAAAGGAGTATACAAAAAGCCATAGAGGTTATATATAGTTTCGAAAATGTATAGCATGCATATATATATATATAGAGTGTAATATATCTCATAAAGTCAAAAAAAAAAAGAAGAACTTTTCTTTAGCAGTGGCGTTACTTCTTCCTACATGTTGGAAAAATTAACAACATTCCTGCTCATCTCTTAGCAAAACACGGACCTTCCAATTTGATTTTCTTTTCATCAAATATGTCCTCACGACGGTGGTTAACAACAGTGTTGTATTCTGATTTTGTAACATCATCTTTCCAAATATAAATAAAATCAACTTCTGCCGTAATTAACAAAAGAGCAGTGGCATTACTCGCGATCTATTGATCTTATATCTTTGCAATTTTGCACTCTTCAAATTCATTTTGTAATTAATATAATTTATTTAAATATTTCTCTTAGCATGTTTTGTTTACTCTATTACCAGGAGAAATAACTAAATTTCTAAGCCACTAAAGTTTTGAAATTTAATTGTGTCTTTGAGACAGTAAAATTATGTCTAATGGAACTGCACTAGTTATCTCATTAAAATTTAGGACTGACTTAATTAAACCTCTTTTCTGCCTAACATTATTTGGGAAAAGAACGGTGCACAAACGACAAGACCCAAAGTTTTTAAAACGAGGCATATACACATAACCTTAGAAGAGTATATTAAATTAAAAAACAATTAGTAACTAATTAAGTACCTCCTGGCCGGTAAAATACCAACCCCAGGGGCGTAAGAGTTGGCGGCCCCAGATCGTAAGGACTCAGCGACGGCGTTTTCAGCCTCAACGGAAGTCTGGAAGCAAGGGTAGACGGACGGGTCACCGTGACCCAGGGGCAAAATGGTCTTTTTGACGTCTTTGCTGCAGTTGTTAAATAACCTGGCAAGGATACCTTTCGTTGAGACACTGGCCGCTTCCTTGGCCGCCTTGTTTCCTTTGAACCTCCACTCACCACCACCAGTCAGCGTCTGCGTCTCCGTCTTGCGTTCAACTTCTTCATCTTGATCCGTTTCAAATGTAGGAAGTAACAAGTTCATGTGTTGGCTCATCGTTCTGAGTCCAACTACTTGGGACAAGGTTTCAAAATATGATAAGGTATTAACGAAGTTATGATACTGAAGTTCAATGCTGCATATATATATATATTATTTATTTTGGTAGTTTGAGGGAAAATAGAGGAAACTGAATAAATTTTATGAAAGAAAAGAGTTGGACAATATAATACTTTAGAGAAATTGACATTAATAACTAACAAATTGATTCAATTGTATGATTCAGTTGATGACCAATTATAAATTTTAGCTAGTATTAATAAGGCAAAAATGTCATTGTGGACAACGATAAACGACGTTTTATTATTTTTTGTTTTCTATTATAATGTGGTTTATATGAAGGTCATATAATATACGAAAACTTATAAAATTATGAGAAAAAAAATTCAAGTTTAAATTTTATTCTAAATGTTTTTAAAAATATTTTGTTAATATTTCCCTTTTTGAAGTTAGAGTTTAAGATAATTGATTTAAAGTGTATTTCTATTAACGTTGTGGGAAAATAATTGTGGTAGGTGATCATGCCGAAAATTCTCATCAAAATATTATTCTCTAATTGGTGTCAATTTATGTTGATTGTACTTTTTTATGTAACCAATCATCGACTTAATATTGCAAAATAAGAACATTACGAAACAAGACACTACATCTTGTAACTATTAAAATTAATAGTACAATGTAAAGCACCTAAACTTTTATTAGTTTATTCAAGTGTACGTATTCATATTAAAGTTGAACTGAATATAACAACATGGCAATTGTGCGAAAAACATAATAAATAATTATGGTAGGTGATGCCGAAAGTTCTCGTCGAAATGTAGTCTTTGATTGGTGTCAATTTATATTGATCGTACAGATTGGTCATCTTTTTATATAAACAATCATTGAGCTAATATTGCAAAATAAGAACATTACGAAACAAGGCACTACATGCATCTTGTAACTATTAAAATGTATAGTACATTGTAAAGCACCTAAACTTTTATAAGTTTTTAAAAGTGTATTCATATTAAAGTTAAAATGAATATAAACAACATGGCAATGGTCTGAAAAATTATAATAAATAATTATTATAATAAATAATTATGGTAGGTGAGACCGAAATTTCTCATCGAAATGTTATTCTCTGATTGGTGTCAGTTTATATTGATGGTAGAGATTGACAATCTCATCTTGTACATCTTTTTATATAACCAATCATCGAGTTAATATTACAAAATAAGAACATTATGAAACAAGGCACTATACATCTTGTAACTGTTAAAATGATACAATGCGGTGGGGTGCATAATAATTAAAATCTAGTACGGAAATATATATAGATTTTTCTGAATTATTATTGGATAATATTTTTTAATAAAAACAATATAGTTTGTTTACAGAATACAGATTGCTTGACAATATCTTCATATTAGAAATATATGTACAGATTGTTTGTTTCGACAATATTGTCAAAAGAATCTAGTGTATATTTGGCATCATCTACCCCAACTGGCCAATTTGTGTTTTACCAAAAATACTGGAACTAAACACTCACCAAATAAATGGAAAGCCATATATAAGCTAACCTAGGTCAACCAGCAAAAACAACGACAGAAAAAAACGCAAGACTGTAGCAGAAGCGAGTATATGAGCCACACCAACTCGAACCTCTTAACAAAACCAAAGCACTCGAGACAAACTAGACCCACGGCAGGAAAAAATTTTACCATCGACCGGGACTAAGTCAAGAAAGACCATTAATTCTTATACGTATGGGTACACAAAGAGTTTCTGATTTTCTTTATAGTTTATAGTTTTTTTTGTTTTGGTTAAAATAATTTTGACTATATCCTAGACGTTTTTTTTTTTTTCATGTCCAATAGAATCCAGTCGATATTTCATTTTCGGTCGTCTTGCGTTCAACGTCTTCTTCTTCCTCTTGGTCTATTTCTAATGAAGGAACGAGCAGGTTGATGTGTTGGCCCATCGCTCTTATCGGGTACCTCTTAGTTTGTTTTTTGTTTTACTGTTTGACAGCCGAATCAAACTCATACGAAAACATGAATTATATTTAACACACACACACACATATATATATATATATATATAAGAATAGACTAATCCTTCATATACATGATTCAGTGGAACGTCTTTTTATGTTCTTGATACTCGATATGAAATGGCCAACTCACGAGGTATTTATTTGTCATTTTTCACAAAGAAGTATACTTTGTAATAATGGGAACTATTTAAGAGATCAAAGAAATGATATTAATAGGTCGACGATAAAAACCAACCATCCGACCAGTGGTCGGTCCATTTGAGGTTACGAGGAACATTGAGGCTCTCATTTCTAACGTATTCTGGATATGTTGAATCGTTGTCATTTATACAGCACTAGTTAAAGTATTATTTCTTCTAAAATTAGTTGATTTTTTTGTTGTATTCATAACTTCGGTTGCCAATTTTGGAAAACCCAAATTTATGTCTTGGGAACGTGAAGTTTAAGACAACACCAATTAATCAATCTTGAGATATGTTCCCATGCTTCTTAAAAACTCACAAATGTAAAAGAACGTTTAAAGATTACCAGCTTTTCCATTAAAACTTATTCGTATACGGTTTGCAGGTGAAAGAGTATTAAAATTGGCATGCATGCATCGCCGAATTTAACATTGGTCAAACTATCCGACAAATTGGTCAACTCTCAAATATTTTAATTTACATTGTTTCTTAACCATGGCATCCTTCATCAAATTAACGTTTGTTTGAGCCGTAAAAAAAAAATTAACGTTTTGAACCAAAAAAAAAAACGTTTGTTAAATCTTAAATACCCTCACATATTTTAACGTTTGAATTTTTGACCAAGAAAGAAAAATGGAATTTAGAAATATTTTTAATTGGTCTTAAATGCGGCCCAACTATCCTTTTGGATAGAAAAAACGCTTGCTTAATCACGGTTTTTGTTTTGAAAATAGTTCGCACGCGGCCAAAAAGTATTTAAATCTTCATGCGTTACGTTACTGAATTAAATTTTCTGTTAAAGACTTACGGTATATAAGCTAG
The DNA here is from genome assembly GCA_900406495.1 of Sisymbrium altissimum. NCBI lineage: Eukaryota > Viridiplantae > Streptophyta > Magnoliopsida > Brassicales > Brassicaceae > Sisymbrium > Sisymbrium altissimum. The sequence continues at coordinate 54,089 of OVBI01000098.1, forward strand.
CGTCAGCATTACTTTTATTTCGTAGATATCATACAAGCCCACATCAAAACAAACAAACAAACAAAAAGAAAATTTGGTAAAATTGTTAAAGATGATGATGAAAGTAGCTTTTGCGATGACGTGCCTTCTGGTTGCAGTCACGACCGCGAACAAGGTGGACCGTCCTTGGCCACCGGAGTGCCTGGAGGTGGCAAACGTGATGGTGGATCAATGCAAGTTGTTCTTCGTCCAACAGGAGTCGCCTCCCACCGCCGAATGCTGCGGTTGGTTCAGTAGCCGCCGTAATACGGCGGAGGACAGGCGGTGGATTTGCGGGTGTATGGAGTTTCTGACTACAACCTTCGAAGCAATCAGGCCAGGCGTTTTGGCTCTCTCTGACCAGTGTCATTTCGGCAGTGGCTTCCCCATGTCTAAAAACCACGCATGCACTTGTAAGTTCCATTCCTTTGACTTAACATTTTACCAAAAAAAAAAAAAAAAAGTTCCATTCCTTTGACCAAACTCTAATACTCTATTACGTCTCTTGTTTCACAGTTTGTTTGATGTTTCTTCATAGTCTGGTTTGTGAAATCAATTTTCATTAGTTCGGATTTAAATATGTAGTATATGAGATACTTGCATGAATATCTCAAGTTTTGAGATTTTCTCACCAGTGCATATTTCTAAATAGGTTAAAACTGAATCGCTTTATTACATCATTTCAATTTTGGTAAGATTTTGATTCGGTTAAAATAGAATGGACATCTCTAATCAAAGGTAAAAACGTTTGCTTGCGTTTGTATCTTAAGGCTAACAATATACGTACGTTGTCTTCTTGTTTTTCTATTTCTGCAGAGTATGGGAGTTTCAAAGATGAGAAGAGCTGACAAAGAACATCTTGCTTTTGTATCTTAAGGCTGCTTCAATTTATTTTCTTTTTCTTTTGCCATCAGGCTGTTGCAATTCTTATTTCATTGATTTGTAGGGGAAAAATACAGTGCTAACATAAATATATTACATCTTCTGAGAAACTTCATTTTACAGACAACTTAAAAATATACCTCTATCATGCAAACTTGATGGTAATTTATAGACAAAAGCTCTGAAAAAAGAAAGAATAAGAGACTAGTGGAACTTTACAACGATACAGGAGATGTCGTCTTTGCTCTTCTTAGATATAGCTTCCTCAATCAAGTGTTTTGCTGCTGCTTGCGGATCTTTGATACTCTTGATCGCATCAACCGCTTCTTGGTTCGAGATTACCTGCACTTATAAATCAAACATCATCAAATTAGAAGAACCTGACTGAACTTGCGATTTTAAACCAAAGCACTGAGTCATTTGACTTGCCTTCCAAATACCATCGCTGGCAAAAACGATGAACTCAGTCTGATCATCAATTGCCTGCTGCTTAATGTCTGGCTCTGAGCTCAAATGTACTTTTAAGCTCTTATCTCCAAACGCTCTCGCAACCGCTAACTGTCCATCCACTCGTGGAACATCCCCTGCAGCACTTCAGGAACGTTAATATATATATCCGGTACCAAAACAGTAACTAGTCAAGTAACGACATATGCACAATTTACCTGGAATATTTGATACAAAGCCACCTCGCTTCTCTATTTCTTTTCTCTCTTTGCTTGGTTCATGATCAACTGAGAGCTGATGCGCAACGCCATTCTTAGACATCACTGCCCTTGAGTCTCCAACATTAGCAACTACTAGCTTTTGACCATCGATTAGAATACCTGTTACAGCCGTTGATCCACCTTTACCAAGCTTAAGGGACTGCTGCAATATCACTGCATCTGTTGATCTGTACGCGTTCCTTATAGCATTCTCCGTGTCAGTCCAAAAATCCTTCTGAGAAAAAAAACAAAAGGAACCCACCAATGGATCATCAGTCGGTATAATTCACAAAGGAATCGCCTTTTAGCCCTGAAAGAGATTTCTCAACCAAAACTAAGATTTACCTCTTTGAGAATGTTGTCAAAGAGATTAGTTTGCAAGTATTTGGCCACATCATGCCCCAAGTGACCATCAAAGATGGCAAATAAACCCAATTCATGGCCGTCAACTTTCTTGAATTCAGACACTACGTAGTCCTCCATGGGATGGCTTGACTTGCCCTTGACAAAGTGAAAACCGTGCGTGATGTTCTTCCACATCTTGCTCTTGCCTCTTCCCATGTCAGGAGTCGATCCGCAGATCCCGGCCTTGAGTTAATAATAATGCAGAGCAAAGCAATAGAGTTAATGCTGCAATCACACAAGTCAAAGATCCAGAAACAAACACTGTCTATATACAGACTCTTCAAACGAGATCAGTGCAAAGCATTAAATTTCACAACTTATATATCGAATCTTGCAGATTCCCTTCACACCCGTGAACAAAAAGCTCAGACCTTTAACCAGAGAACACTATCATAAACACGACAGAGGAGTCGAAAACTAACATCTATGCACAGAATCTTCAGACACAACCATGAAGTTACAGTTTTTTTAAGTAAAGGCTGACAAGTAAGTCGAATTTAATAAAATTCCTTCATACCCGTGAGTAGGTAAAGCAGCGAATCAGCTAAGTTTTCGATGGATCAGGTAAAAATCATAAATTTCAGAAAGGATCATCCTGGAAAGTGCATTCTTTTATCCCTTAATACTCTGAAAAGGGTATATTTCAAAGTTCAGCTAAAAGAGAAACTGCTAACATGAGACATAGAAGAACTAAAACGAGTCAAATCATGACCAAACAACAAAAGGGTATCCAACAATAGAGCCAATAAAACCCTTCAGGAAACCAAAGAAAATCAGGAAGTCGCTATAAGACCAGATCAAGGAGATCTCACAGTAATACCATCAAGAGAAAAATGAACATAATAAGATAAGCCAATTAGTACCTTCATCTTGTGGAGAATTTCTCTGCCAGCCATTTCCGAGAAAACCTTGAGACGACGCTTAGTTTGCGTGTGAATGTGGGATGATTGAAGTAAAACAAGAATGGAGAGAGAGAGAGAGGGAGAGAGAGAGAGAGAGAGAGAGAGAGAGAGAGAGAGAGNGAGAGATGGGTTTTTATGAAATGGTTTTGACTTGATATAAGAAAATGTGAACTGCCGGTGACTGTAGTAACATTATCGGCTGCGTCGTCCAATGCCAACGCGTTCTCTCCCACGACTTTTCTTCTTTCCCCTGTTTATGTTATTTTTTTTTAAAAAAAATTCCAAAATCCCATTTACGTTTAATATTTTAATCATGTTGTGGATCAAATTGTCGTGATTCTATACTCTCTAAGTAGTAAAGTACTGTAGTTAGAATCTAATCGACTTACTAAAACACTAACCAAACCATTAGTTTACGACAATAAATATTTAACTGACCATTTTTTGAGATATCGTTTTTTGTATAGTTTGTAACGATATAATATGTTCATTTGGTTTCCTAATAATTAAATGTAGCAGCCAAGTACTACTATCAATACTTTTGTTTTCATTATTTTTTATTCTCCACAAATTCTTGTCGGCTCATTCAATAGATTCACTTTCAGAGTGTCTTCTTCGTTCCTTCCAAGTCGTCCTTTGGAGAAATCCCTCCAGTTTTTTCGAAGCTTGGCTTGGTTGGTTTCGTCAAGCAAATAATAATAGAATCATATGCTAAATAAATATCTCTGTACATATTCTAGGTAGTTACATACGTCAGTGTGATGGAAACTAGGACTAGTCCTTTTTTTTTTTCACAACCCCAATTATCCCAAGATTTGATTAAATATGATCATCAAGATGATAAAGATCTATGATCAAATATACACATTAAAGAGGGGCCAAAGAGTTGGTGATTTTGTCTAATCAAGGTTTCGTTATTGATATTCAATCACACATACAAATAGTCATCCAAGAAATCGTGATTAGTTTTAATCCCTCTTTCTTGATTAATTCATACTATTCTTTTGAATATTATGCCATTAATTCACCAAATCGAGCCATCATTTTGAGCCGTCGTAGTACTACATTTAATATTTCAAAATTTAATAAAACTGGATGTGGCCAAATAATTCTTAAGGGTTACTGTTAAGGAAAGAGTTATTACCGTGATGTAAACTTTGATGTTTAACGTTTAACAAATTTTTGATATTTTGTTGTTTTCCGAGATGTTGTTGAGTAATCCTTGTTTGGCCTTTGGCTAGGGATTGTGGGACTGAAATGGTCTATGAACAGTTATTGAATATAAATACTTCAAACGTAAATCTTGGGCATCTTTAATCACATTAATGAGATTGTATGGCAGCGGGTTTCCCTCCTCATGTGAAGTTGCATGGCTCCATCAAAGAGGACACACTATCACCACATTTCTCATAAATTTCGGTCACACATGGTACGTAATTATATCGTCTTCACCACTTGTATTGTTTCATTAGTATACATCTGAGATGCTTCAACATTGTCCTCAAAATTTGAACTCTAAGTTTGCTAACACAAGCAGTTTCCAAGCGTAAAGCTACTGTGTCATGCGCTTTATGATGTAGAACTGAATCAGTCAACTTCGAAGAAGTAGTAGACTCGATTGCAAATCTCAAATGTGCCTCTTGATCTATCTCAGGAAGTGAGTCCTTCTTGAGCATTGTTTTACCACCTTTTATTATTATTACACCACTTTCCTATTAAAATTTGTAACTAAATTAATATCGCATATCATACGGCCATCTCATACTAACATGTTTTTTTCATGCGTCTAAATGTCTTGTCAATTTTTATAGCTTTTTTCTTTTTTTCTTTTTTTGAGCACTGTCAAATTTTATAGCTATTTTTTTATTTCTAAAAAGTTTTTACCAACTTGTGTAATCAATCGGATTACTGTGCTATGATCTTCGAGTCAAGCCTGTCAATTGGACGACTAAACTGATCAACTTGTTTCATAAATTAAAAGTAATTAATTTTATGAAAATGGATAGGATGGAAACTTTCGAGAGAAGTGGTGGTAGGTAAGTAGTCGGTTTGAGGAAGCAAGACAAACTAGTTTATCAATAATTATGGAGAGGAAAGCAAGTGTGTAATCAATTGGATTAAGATGTGTATTTTGGGAACAAGTACAATGAACTTCATTTTTTTTTTTTGTGACGTCCAATTATGTAAAAAAAGAAGATAAAATAGATCATTAATCGCATTTCGAGTGTGGATTTCGCATTTTATACATTTTATTTTCCAAACTACCTATAATTACATGCATATTCACAATATCACACGGTAGAAGAATCACACTTAATTACGAAGCTTTACCGTAAAATTTTCAGTATTACTACTTGCAAGTAGCCCCTTTCTCTTAAGTTTCTATGATCGAATCATTTCTCAGAATGCTGAGCGTAAATATGGTTGAAAGTTGAAACATATATTATGTATCGCCCTAAATTATGGGTCAATATCTGAACCATTTTACCTAATCATGGTTTAGTAATTGACATATAAGAATACGTTTATCTTATTTAAGTTTTTTCAATAATATTTATCTATCTGAAAACACGGATAACAATAACAGATATATGAGGGAAGTTAGGAGATGAGAAAAGAAAGTTTTGGAGATTGAAATGTGTATCTTGGGAAACAACTACAGTGGACTATAATTATAAGAAAATTAAAAATTAAAAACTTAAAGTCCGAATATAAAATGAATAGTCCGTCAAGCCTAACAGTGGGGAATCTAACTAAAGAAACTCAAACTACATAAACTAAGAAAAACTATGATATTTCATAAGATGCATCCCAATATATATAGAGATCTATATAACATTCACATGTAATTCATATTCGGTTACATTCGAGCCTGGATCCTGTTCGCATCTTACACATCTTATTTTCCAAATTACCTCTAATTCCATGCATTCACACGGTTTCCCTACCTTTTCATTTCCCTTCATCTTCTTCTTCTTCAATCCCTGCAACTACATGCCGTAAATTTGGTTATCCACCGGTTAATCACGGTAATTAAACGGAATTTTTGAGAAATGAGTTAGAAGAATCAATTACAGCAATTGGGGACGTGAGCTTGAGGACGTTATTTAAGTGGCTCACTCCTCTACAGTACTGTGGAGAGGGTTGTAGAGATATTCCCTCGATGAGGTTCTCGAACATGTCTCTACACTGCTCTTCGTCATTCCTTGAAACCGCGGACGTGATTAGGGTCATGAGCAATAGAGCACGATGCATCGTTGATTTATTTGTAGTTGGCTGATACGACAGCATGAGTACTTAGCAAAGGAAATTCGAGGATCCGTGCTTCATCAAAAATTCATATCCCTATATAATATATTGTGTAATTAATTAGTTTTATACGTGGAATATACGATGGTAATTGGTTTAAAGAAACATGCAACCCTCGTGCTCCCCTCCTATGTATTCATGCAATTTGTATAGGTTAGTTTGTTAGAGTACCATTGTACGAGGTTCTAAATGAGGTTCTAAAAACCTCATTTCTGTAAATTATAACATTTACTAACTATTGGTTCAAGTTTTTTAATTTAACTATCATAAAAGAAATATTAAAATAATTAATCTAACAATTGTAGAAACTCTACTTTAAAGTTATATGGGATAATCATGGTCTTAGACCTAACCAGTCTTTATTATTTTTTTCACTTTATATTTTAAGTGGTATTGAGACATAAATTGTGTCACATAATACTTACGAAGTCTCTAAATTAAAATGCGTTATATATGTCTGATCAATATTTATTTTATCAGGAAAATTATTTATGAAGTGTGATCAAAATACACAATCAATGTAAAATAACCATTAGGACTCGGGTTCCTCTTCGAACTATATATCCATTTCGAATAATAGCATATACTACTCTCGAAGAATTCAGTCAGGTATCTAAAATTATTATCTGAAAGATACTTTATTAGTTTATTTAAAACAGATGAGATCATTCGAATATTAGTTAAGATGCATGTAATTTGAATATTTAAAACCACCACTAGATCTCGTAAGGTTGAAGTCAAGTTCACATATTTCAAGTAATTACGAATAGTTTATAGTAAATTGAGATAATGTTGTAAGAAAGTTTGAAATAGTTCAAGATCACTTGTAAATTTTGACTAACCAACCGGATAACTTGAGTAAACTAACTGGAAACTTCAAGTCGTATATTGACCCGCTGAAATAAATTGTCTAAACTAGAAAGTAGTTTCAATTTAGTGTTAAGAGAGCAGTTCATGTAACTCGTGGAATACGAATTAATAAAGTCGGATCATTTGATCCGAGATGTGCATACCAACAACGAAATATTAAGTGCCGACGATAAAAATTTCCGTGCCTACCACTTTTGATTTTGGCTATGTAATCATAGTGTGTGGCCATACCGGGGGAGCAAGAAATTTGGTCGTCAAAACTTCAATTTATGTTTTCTTGCAGAGTGGACGGACAATACTTTTTTTTGTCCATAATATTGATTATATTAAGAACCAATCAGCTGGGGAATTTACACATTATGTAAAGACTCTTATATAAAAACCTTTGCTTCGCTTTTATAGTACTAGTCACTAATTAATACAATAAGTTCGATTATATATATCATACATATCCCTGTTACAAGTCTTCGCTTTCCAATATATTTTACGTACTTGTAGCTAATTTAAATTTTCAGCATCTAGTTCCTTCATGTTTCTGAACCTATAACGAAAAGAAAACATACAATTAGTTCCTTTACACATAGGAAAAAATGTAACAAATGACATTTTAAGGTTAAAAGTAAGATATACAAAAATTAACATATATAGGGAGGAGAATGGAAATAACTGAGAACAGTCCATTGCAACGGAGATAGGAAAGCTGAGAGTCAGAGAACAAAGGAGAGGAAGATTGTTAATGGCGGAAGGCAGAAAAGGAAGATGATTTGCTCTTCCCATTATTTCTACGCATTCACATAATCTCTCTATCTCTCCATTCCCTTGCTTGTTCTTCCTCGATCCCTGCTTAATGTATATTAACGTCAGTTGATAATTAATAGCTAAAGGTGAAAAGAAACCGGAAATCAGAAATGGAGAAAGAGTAGTAACTGGAGACGTGAACTTGACGACGTTGTTCAAGTGGCTCACGCCTCTGCAGCATTGCGGAGAAGGTTGCTGGAAGATTCCCTCGACGAAGCCCATGCACGGCATGAAACTCTCGAACACGTCGCTGCACTGCTCAATCGGAAAACGCGGATAACGTTGGGAAGCCGCGGTCTTGATCAGGGCCAAGAGTATCACGAGCAATATGGTACGATGCATCTTCATTGATCTCTTTTTAACTGACTACACTATAGCGATTAAGGTGAGTTGACTCGTGTGCGATCACAAATCCATATATATATATAGTACTAGTCAATTAGTTTATATGGTGGGGTTTATTTTGTTTACTTGAACTCATGTAATTATCATGGCTCCTTCAAAATCGGATTAATTCTAGCCGAGTTCTCTTTCAACTATCTTTAATTTCTTAAAATTAGCCGTATTTTCTTATACACATCTATAGTCTAATTGCGTGTAACTCGGGATGATTTTTAACGCATGCCATGAATGATAAGTCTTGTTATAATACATGTTGCCGATATGGCGATATCCCTGCCTCTAATGGTCTCAATACGCATCGTATGGACAATAAAGTGTAGATAATTTCTCATTTACGGTCCAACAAGGTTAATATGGATTACATTCTTGCTTCTTAAGTAACATCCAATTTTCTAGACCTAATTAACAAGTCTTTATTAATTTCTTTAGCAATCCAAACAAAAAGTCTATTTTTATATTCCCACTTCCTATTTCTAATTTTCATGTAGTGCGGACATAATGATGAAGAAATCTCTCACTAGATGTGGATGGTTTATCTATATGCTTTAAGTTTCAAGTTGTGGGACATAATGATAAAGAGATCTCTCACTTTCATTAGCTATGAAATTAAAGTTCCAAAGTTAATCAAACACAGATAGATTACTAGTAGATGACGAAAAGAAGTTAAAAATCAAAGTAGATAAGATAAAATGAAATAATCTTTCAAGACTTGGGTCCCCTTAAAATGGGCCCAGAAGGACACGTGTCAAAGGAGTGCAGTAGCATTTCCGTAATTTGGGATGATCTTCTACCCATTTCCGTCTTTTCGCTTACGACCTTTAGAAACCTACCCTACCATTTCTCGTTTCTGTCGAGAATTTTCGTCTGTCGTTTACCACTTCGGAAAGAAACCTTCGGTAAGCTTCCTTGGATTCCTCTCGACTCTCCACACGTTCTTAGCTTTATAACACTTTTCTAAGTTTAATGGTTTTCTCTCTATGATTGTTCTGCTGCTCGTGAGTGCGTTTCTTTTTCCTATGCTGCTCTCTCTGCTTGATATTTATTGAAGAGTAATCTCGTTTGAGGAGTTTGCGAAGAGGTTTCTAAGTGTGTCGCATTATAGCTGATGGAATGAAACTAGTAGGATCTTATATGTTGCAATGAATGGATGTTGGTTTGAAAGGTGCTGATGATGGCTTCTCTGTTCTTCGTGATCGTCCTTTTGTTGTTTGATTTGTAGTTTTTGTTGCTTTTTGCAAGTCATATTTTTCTGAGTTTTACAGAAAACAAAATGGATGAACAAAGGCATCCATCGGTGTTTCAGAAGCTGCATGGACAATCCGCCTTGATTAGTAGTGTGCAAACTCGTAACCATGGTGTCTCTGGTGCTTACGTCAATGGAGGTTTGCAGAGTCTATTGCAGTCAACTAATCATGGCATTGGCTCTTCTCTTCTACAACGTGGTGGTTCATTCCCCGTACTTGCTCAAGCGCCTAGCGAGAAAACTAGTACTGGTTTCTTGATCGATTTCCTTATGGGAGGAGTCTCGGCTGCTGTTTCGAAGACGGCAGCAGCGCCGATTGAGCGTGTGAAGCTCTTGATTCAGAACCAAGATGAAATGATCAAAGCCGGGCGTCTCTCTGAACCGTACAAAGGAATCAGTGATTGTTTTGGTCGGACAGTCAAAGACGAAGGTATGATTGCTCTTTGGAGAGGTAACACTGCCAATGTTATCAGATACTTCCCCACTCAGGTTAGCTTTTCTTTTTTCTTGGACGTTGTACTTGTACAGATTTTGAGACGGGTTTGTTAAGAAAATATTTTCTGTTTGCAGGCTTTGAACTTTGCGTTCAAAGATTACTTCAAGCGACTCTTCAACTTCAAGAAAGACAAAGATGGCTATTGGAAATGGTTTGCAGGGAACTTGGCGTCTGGTGGTGCAGCTGGTGCATCGTCTCTGCTTTTTGTCTACTCTCTGGATTACGCTCGTACCCGTTTGGCCAACGATGCGAAAGCGGCCAAGAAGGGTGGTCAGAGGCAGTTTAATGGCATGGTTGACGTGTACAAGAAGACTATAGCCTCTGATGGCGTTGTCGGGCTGTACCGCGGTTTCAACATCTCGTGTGTTGGAATCATCGTGTACCGTGGGCTCTACTTTGGATTGTATGATTCCTTGAAGCCTGTGGTTCTTGTTGATGGTCTCCAGGTACAAAACAAAGAGAATACACTTCACTTCAACGATACATTGAGAGTCCTCTGTTTATTCTGTTTACTCAATTGCTTGTACAGGATAACTTCTTTGCGAGTTTCTTGCTGGGATGGGGAATCACCATTGGAGCTGGACTGGCGTCTTACCCGATCGACACAGTGCGTAGAAGAATGATGATGACATCAGGTGAAGCAGTGAAGTATACGAGCTCTCTTCAGGCCTTTACTCAGATCGTCAAGAGGGAAGGGGCCAAGTCACTTTTCAAGGGTGCAGGTGCCAACATCCTCCGTGCCGTTGCAGGCGCCGGTGTGCTCGCTGGCTATGACAAGCTCCAGCTCCTAGTCTTGGGAAAGAAATATGGCTCCGGTAGTGGCTAAAAGATAATGAAAGAAAAGCTCGAGGTCTACTAGTGAAAATATCTTTGTGCGTTCGTATAAATGTTGCTTTCAGAATATCGAGTTTACTTACTCTCTGTAAAGTTGTGGGTTTTTTTGTTTCTTTTCTAATTGACGAAGTAGTGGCTTTTCTCTTAGTTATGTGACAACTTCCCAACAACAATAATACAAAGAAAATCACTTGATAAACACTATTAAATTTTAGGCTCATATGTTTTTTCTTTCAGCCTAAAAACATATATATACTGTTTAATTAGTAACTATAATATCATAAGCTGAGAGATCCAAATATTTTATTTATATTTCAGGTTATGGTAAAGCTTGTATTATTAAGATTGGGTTTCCTTGGGTTGTAAGCGAGAGAGTGATCTAAATTCAACCCGAAGATTTGGTCTTCAAGTGTCAGTCAGCCTCAGATCCCACTTAAACCACTTCAGATAGCTACAAGTAAGGAGTTGAGTCCTTTTCCTTGAACTTATGCCAGCCACTACTTGATTCATCCTCTCCATTCCTTAATCCAAAGACTGAAACTTAAAAGTGTTCTCTCTATATAAACTCATACACTTAAAACGAAGGATAAATAACTTGTCTTCCAATGGCTCTCTCTCTTACATTTCATGCCCTTGTCTCACTTCTTGTTTTCCATGTCTCTTTAGTATCAACCGCAAAGCATAGCCTTCATCACCACACAAATCACTCACCGAAACATAACCAGCATCTTCGGCAAGCGTATCTTGCACTTAAAGCATGGAAGAAAGTCATCTATTCCGATCCAAAGAACTTGACTGGAGATTGGGTCGGTCCCTCAGTTTGCAGCTACACTGGCATCTTCTGTGCTCCATCCCCTTCCGATGAAAACACTATAGTTGTTGCCGGAATCGATCTCAATCACGGAGATATCGCTGGTTTCCTGCCTGAAGCCATTGGCCTTCTCTCTGATCTCGCTCTCATTCATCTCAATAGCAATCGTTTCTGCGGCATCCTTCCTCGTTCACTGGCCCAACTGTCGTTACTCTTTGAGCTCGACCTCAGCAACAACCGCTTCGTAGGCCCTTTTCCAGACGTCGTCCTCTCACTCCCTTCTCTAAAGTACCTTGACCTTCGTTACAATGAGTTCGAAGGACCCTTGCCTCCAAAACTCTTTAGCAATCCCCTCGACGCCATCTTTGTGAACAGCAACCGGTTAACAAGCCTCATACCCCGAGATTTCACTGGAACAACCGCCTCTGTTGTCGTTTTTGCCAACAATGATTTCAGCGGTTGTCTGCCTCCAACCATAGCTGGCTTTGCAGATACCTTGGAAGAGCTTCTCCTAATCAACTCAAGCTTGTCTGGGTGTCTACCCCCCGAAGTCGGGTATCTCTACAAGTTAAGGGTCCTTGACATCAGCTACAACAGTTTAGTTGGTCCTGTACCTTACAGTCTCGCTGGGCTAGGACATCTTGAGCTGATGAATCTGGACCACAACATGTTCACTGGCACTGTCCCTCTTGGAGTGTGCGTTCTGCCCAGCCTGCAGAACCTTACCGTCTCTGACAACTATTTCTCTGAAGAAGAAGGCATCTGCAGGAACCTGACTTCCAGAGGAATAGCCTTTGACGATCGCAACAACTGCCTGCCTGACAAACCGCTCCAACGGAGCAAAAAAGTCTGTGAAGCTGTACTTGACCACCACGTAGACTGCTATGACTACGAATGCACAGCCATGGCTCCTCAGGCTTCTCCGTCTAATGCAGGACCTTCCACTGCTCCTGATCCAGCCCACGCATAAGGATTCACTAGTGTGCGGCAAAGGAAACGGAAGAACAAGAAATGTGCGGAAGATTTGGTTGTGGGTGAAAGAATATGCACTAAGATTGTAACATTATACAGTTTATACAGAACACAGTGTATATCCGGTTACAGATTCCGTCTTTACTCTGCATTCATCTAAAAATCTTCTAAACCTCTCCAAGGACATGAACTCAAAGAACCAGCCCACCTGTTTCAAAGTCAAATTTTGCAGCAGTTAACTTCGTGATTTTTTGTGAAAACTCATATTACTTGACATACAACTAAAACATCCTACAATTATTTCAGACAAAACAGGAACAGACAAACCTGAAAAACAGGTGACAAAACACTTAAATGGAAGCATGGTTCCTCAAGGGCCTAGCAATAACCGAGCTTGGGTTTTATTATCCAGAATTCTCGTTTATAAAACCAAATCAGTTATATCAACGATAAATTTCCTTCACACAGAACCAAGACCCTATTTGTACCTCTATTAGGCAAAGAAACTTACCTTCAGACCGAATCAAGAGTCAAGACCCTATCTATATCTAGTAGGAAACTTCCCTTCAGACAGAACCAAAACCCTATCTATACCTATTACGCAAAGAAACTTTCAAGGATAGGAAAAATGAAAATATCAGCTTTGGGAGTTTGATTTGAGTTTTTACCCGCAATTAAACTGAGTGAAGACGGTACATCCTAACAAACTGAAAATATCCTCTAAGCTGGAGGAAGCGAACGCCGACAAGTTGGGCATTCCATTTTTATATCCATCCATCTTTGTAAGCATCCCGAGTGGAAAAAATGTTCACACGGAGTTACCTGTTTTCAGAACAAGCACGCTCATGATTCTGTCTATTAGGGGAAAAAAAGTAGTAAAGAGAAGCCGAGAATTGGCTTCTGAGGGAAGGAAGAAACTGGTGTACCATGCAATCACTGGTACGCTGTCTGAGATCAATAGCGGTCATGCAGATGACACAATCGGTCGTGCGGCTTACGTCCTGATTAAATCTCCTGTGGTAGTTGTATTTTTCTGGTAGCATCTGCATGCAGGCGAATACGATGAAGAGCAAGATTAGTGATAGTCAGCAATTGAAAAGAAACCTGATATCCAAGCTAAACAGAAAACCTTGAGTTCACTTTTTCTAGATTGGAAGTTTCATATGTAAGATACATGTAAAAGAAGAAACAAACAAACCTGACGGGGTACAAAGCAACGCGAACCAAAATAATGCTGAAGAAGAAGAATGACAGCTTGCAACCCCATGAATGTGCAAAAGCATACGCACCAGACCTTGCTGGACTCTACACGCATGAAGTTGTGTGGGCATCCAAAAACATATAACGGTATAGCCAACCGTGTAGCCGTCATGCCCAAGATGTAATACGGGTGCAGAGGCTTTCTTGAATCCCGGACGACATTGGTGACTATCTGTGGTATCCAAAATGAGTACATGAGAAGAAGAATCGGCCGCATGTAGTTGTGGAACTCGTACATTATCAATATGCCTCCAAGAAGGATGCCATCTGTTGAAATAATGTGACAATGATAGATAATACATCAGCGTTAGCATCTGCATCGAGGGATTCCGTTACAAGAAAAAATGACATATATAGCTCAAGATTCAGTGCAGGTTACTGCCATTAGATGCATTATAACTTACATTTGCAAGTGTAATTAAGGAGCCATAGCTTGGTAACTTTTAGAAGACAAACTATACCATTTTCCATACCAAAGTAACAGAATCTAGTTTTCTAAAAGCTATTTCTTATTGAGAAACTAGAAATTTGGAGAAAAAATTTCCAAATTTCTTCCTATGAGACAAGACAACCACTTGGTATTGGTTTCCAGGAACAGATCTTTAAAAAGAGGGAAAACAATCAAGCAGTCATATGACTCATATCATAACTAGAATGATAAACAAACACCAAAGAACTAAATACTCACAGAAACGGCTGTACAGAAAGGACAGTTCACGCCTCATTGTTTCCCAACCTTCTCCGCTGTTGGAAGGCCGGGTTGCTTTCCATATGGCCAGAAGATACCTCATCTCAAAAATCGAAAAGACTACGAATTTGAAGAACGCAGCCGTTGCGAATGCATTAAATAGAGATTCTGCATGAGAAAGTTGTAAGCTTTAGGTTTAACTGTGATTGAGATTTGACAAAAGGAAAAACATTACAATGTCATGTAGCTGACGGGGCAATGAGACAGTATTAGAAGTTCCAACTCAAAGAATACGTATTACATTAAACAGATGAGGGACAGAATGGTCGATAATAAAAGCATTAAAATTATCGCAATGCTACATGAAAGAGAGAATAAGGTTAACGAGAGAAAAATGAATTTTTTTTATGCTCAGGTACAGCTATGTGGATATACTATACATACCAACTAATATCCCGGCCGTGAGATGTAGAAGGCATAAATAAGCATCCATGATCGCTTGTTGTCCAATCATTACAATGGATACCTTGGCAGCACCCTTGTATACACGAACTTCCGGAAGTTAGTATATTTTATTCATTTTGTACAACAATAACGATATCAGACCGTGTGTGGTTTACATCAGAAACTTACAGATTGTGTGTTACCGTGCTCCATTTGCCTGATCAACAAAAGAACCTGGAGGAAAGAGACCTATATGTAATAGAAAGTTAAGGAAGACGCTGAAATTGCACAAGTGCTTGGCATTCTGTTATGAGACGGTAAATGAATTTTGAGCAAAGGATACAAAAGTGACCATCAGTGTATAGTTCACAGCTTTGTTATAGTAGACTTCGACATTCACAGAAGTCGTATTCAGTAACAAAGGCGAGAAACAATCTCCGTCATCGCCTACTCCAGGACTTTCCATCAATCCTTCCATGTGGTAATAATTTTTGTCTCCATCTACCAAGATATATGGAAAAGTCCCTCAACATACGATTAAATGTGACTAAGGAGACAAAGACTAGGCCAGGATCGCCTAGATTTTACAGTTAGAATGCATACTATTTTCACTAGAAGCCACGCGGGATATCTGAGCTGCTATTTCGATATTACAGTGCTTCTCCATCTCATTTATGGGTGCTGAAGTACAAGAGAACTGAAGATCAGAGTCGCGGAAAAGAAATCTGTATGCAAAAATTAGGATACTGCTTACAAATTTTCCATTTCAGTAATCTGTCTCTTTGAGATTCTTGAAACACTTGAGAGGAGAAAATTCCGAGCTATCCAACATCAGAAAGGGAACATTAGTAAGCTATTGGAACATTTTAACAAATCAAACGAGCCATCAGTAGAAGAAAGCATAATCATTCCCTAACTGGGTGAAATAAGAGTCTTGAAAATTACCAGATGATAGGGATTTGAGAGAAGATTACTGTCTTCTTGCCTTGAATCACTCTCCTTGCCGCTGTTTAAGTAAAGTGACGCAGAGACCTTGGATTTAAGACTCGACAATAAATATTAAAAGCAATTGAATAAATCAAACTCTAATACCTGTTAGCCACAAGGCGGAGTTGTCTAAAGGGCCATATATATACACCTTCCAGATTTATTCGGGCACCACCCAAATTTTGCTCATTGTCAAATACGTCATCCAAAACAACTACACCCTGTTCCATTAACGTGTTAAGAAGTTCAAATATTGCATGCTATAAGAACAAGGGCGATCCTCTGATACAGACTTGAAAAGATGAACTGTTCACCTGAACATAATGCACACCAGTTATCTTCGTTGGAACTGCCAATAACTCAACCACAGAATCACCATTTGCTTTCCGGAAGTCTTGAAACTTTGAAGAGATATTTATGGAATCCAGAAACTTCCAATTTCCTGAAAATACCCACTTTCTATCTGATAAGTAATCTAAACATAAGTTACCAGACATATACCCACAATACAACAGAAGTGGCAAGGAGTAGAAAAATGAAGAAAGACATGCCACAAACCTCTATATGTTCCCGTTATATTCCATGCGGAAAACGGCCCTACTTCACTTACTTGTTTTCTACCAAAGAGCCACTGCAAGATCACAAAAATCTCACAAATTAAAACCATTACCAAAACATTCTCCATGCCTGGTTAGTCCAACGTACTATCATGCACATACTACTAAAAGTCACTAACAATACAAAATCAAACTGCAAATCTTCATCCTAGGTTCCCACCTACAATGGGTTCTACTTCTGCAAAAACTAACCGGTCTCTACATGGGACTCCGTTACTAAGTCTCATCTCTTCACGCTATAGACTGATAGATTCGCTCTTGCACAATTTCAAGATATTCACAGGCTGAACAAAACTTGAATACAGATGAGCTCAATCGAGCTAAACTAGATAGTTTCAAAACATTCACAGTTTGCTCAATCAAAAGATGAAATTTGTAACAAATCTACTCTACTCCTGATTTTAGTCATTGTTGCGACAATCTGATCAACTCAATATTAATAACAACAAAAAGCAGATACAATCTCAACCTGGTCAGATTCTTAGCTAGGACCAAACTCATGGAGCTAAAGCATTAAACTTTGTTTCTGGGAAACATGAGATTGGCCGAAAAGGAAGAAACTTTAGAGAAATCATGAATGAGAAAAGACAAACCTCGTCGCTCCATGATCGAGTTTTCTCCCTGATGGGTCTAAGTCCCGCCGCTTGTTGAGAAACCGCCAACCAAATCGATAACCAAAATACAACTCGCCATTCGGACACTAATCCAGAAACCCCTAAATGTTCCCGCTTCTTCATATCACCACAACTCCAAAAGCTCCGCCCTTTGTGATTCAAACCCAAATTAAAGACAAAACCAGAACTGTTTCGAGTTTTGTTGCGAAAACCCACGTCACTGAAGGAAGAAACACGGAGAAGAGAGAGGAAAGACAAGGTTTGCTTGGAGTGAAGTCAATCAAAGAACTAGGTTTGGTTTCTTCTTGGTTGCAAAGAGAAGCTGAAGAAAGAGGATTGGTGGCTATCACAAGCTAAAAGAGATGTGATTGAAGATTTGTATCTGCGAATCTTTTTAACTCCAAATTGAATTTAGCAATTTGTTTTGCGGTCGTTGAACCTTCACAATCAAACTCCTCTCTCTCCCTTAACTTACCTGTTGTTGAACAAGTCGATGTACTTCTTCTTTGTCTCTGTTTCTTTTTTCTTAATTAATTAATTAATTAATTAACCTTATTTTTGGGTAAACGAAGATGCAATGTTGGGTTGAGAAAGTGGTTAGTTTAACTTCCTTCTTCTACTTTTTTCTGATTAAAAGGGACTTTTCTTGTTGAAATCTCGCATTCTCAGGTCTTTCTTACGCCTTAAAAACTTCTTGTTTCCCGAAAACATGTTGTTAGACCAAATTAATACCATGTTTTAAGTTAAAACATGACTAGATATGGGATTTCATTTCACCATTTAGGGCAGTTAGGAATCATCAAATATTTATTTCGCCTTGACTAATTTTCCTATTATAAGAAAGTAGGCGTTATAAAGAACGCATATCCACTTATAGAAAATGAGAAAAAAAAAAAAGATTTCATTTTCTAGTATTATTCTCCGACAAGGCTAGTTGGGCTGTAAAAGTAGAGGAGGAAATGTCTGAAATTCCTAATTCCCCATTACAAGAAAATAAAAGTTAAATTCTAATCTTGTCGAACTAGTTGGGCTTTAAATGTAGAGGAAAAAATGTGTAAAGCCTTTCTTATAACATACTTGATCCATTTGAAAAAGCCCACTAAAACTTGATTGTATTGAACTCCTTTTAGCTAATTTGTACAATTTTCTGTGCAGGACTAAAATACTTTATGGTTTTTTTCTTTTTCTTTGACTGACAACTACATATGGGTTTTTATTTCTTAATAAAAAAAACATTAAACACAAAGGAAGACAATACGTTACGTAGGTTCAAACAGAAATGGATTTCAGCTTTAAATTAAATGACTTACAAATTGGTAGATCTAGTTTTAAAAATGGCTGTTTGTGCTTTGTGGGGGGGAGTAAATAAAAAGTGTGAAAAGAAAATAGCCGTTAAGTCCATTGCATGTTGAAACGTGTGAGAAAAGAAGAGGAGCATAACCGAAACGCTTCTAATTAATTTGCATATTCTCTCTAGAGAATCGATGCAGCCAAAGTTTCACCAAACGGCTATGACTTCTCTACTTTCACCATAAATACACATACAAGCACCCAAGAGCAACACACAGTTCAAAAGAGTACCAATACACTTGAGGTTTAGTTAAAGTTTTGGAGAGATGGGTTTGGTCAAAAGGTCCGATGTTTACTTGATGATTGTGATGCTAATGAGTTTGGGGTTTGCAATAGGGTCTTCAAATGGGTACAAGTTCTATGTTGGTGGGCGAGATGGTTGGGTCCTTACTCCTTCCGAGGATTATACTCATTGGTCCCATCGAAACCGGTTTCAAGTCAACGACACTCTTTGTAAGCCTCTCTCTCTCTCTCTCCCTTTTCACTTCTATGTTTCATAATATCATTATAACATTATACGATCAACTGGTTTGACTATGATTTTGCAAGATTTTAAGTACCCTAAGGGGAAAGATTCTGTGTTGGAGGTGAGTGAAGACGAGTACAACACATGCAACACGACTCACCCGATAACTTCCCACTCGGACGGAGACTCTCTCTTTGTGCTTAGCCGCTCAGGACCCTTCTTTTTTGTCAGCGGCATCTCGGAAAACTGTATCAAAGGCCAGAAGCTAGCCGTTAAGGTTATGTCCCCCGTCCACCACAGCCACAGTCCTCGTCAGCCATCTCCCTCACCGTCACCGACTCTGTCTCCGGTCCATCAGGCTTTGCCATCTCCAGCGCCGTCTCCAGGTGTGGTTACTTCTGATTCAGAAGCTCTTGCTCCGGCTCCAGGACCCGCTAAAGCTCACAATTCGGCCGGTTTGGTTGGCCCTGGGGTGGTTTCCCTAGGATTGGTTCTCGTGGTTATCATAAGTTCCATAATTTAGGTTTATAATGGTGAGAGTATTTATTCTCTATAGTTGAGTTGAGTTTAATATTAATGTACCGTCTTGTTAATTGTGTTTGAATTTTGAACTTTTTTTATTTATGTTTATCCTTATTTTTTTGGTTGGTTATGTTTTTCCTGTCTCGTGTTTTGCTTTACTAATCAGAGTATTTGACTAGAGATTTATATTATAAGAGCATGTATTTGCTTTGTGTTTATCTATGATCATTCTAATACGTCCATGTAGACGGTAGTATTCACATAACTCATGCAAAACTATTTTATATAATTTAATCTGCCCTCGATATTGAACCATTGTTATTTTGTTGAAATATTTAAATATATCTCACTTTTATATCAGTGTTAAAAGAAATTAATTGCTTTCCCGTTTAATTATGCGAATCCCCTGCTATCAACGAGTGAGCGACCGAGTTCAGTACTATTCTTAGTGAACGATTAAGATAAGACCAATTTTTATACCAGCAGACAAAAAAAAAGCAACATTTATCAATCAACTCCAAAATAACTTAAAAACATTCAACAAATATATAGAGTAAGAATCGGGCAAACTACAGATGTATCTCCATTAAAAACCCCCATCTATAAAAACTCAAATCAATTCACTCGTTCCACGACTTCTCTTCAACTCTTGATGATAAACTACATTAAGTTATTGATCATCGCTCTGATCATCCCGGTGGCTGCAGCTCCGGTGCTGGTCGGGGCTAAGGAAGTGAACTGCGACGGGTGGTCCGGTACTTGCATCGACGATGGAGAAGAGGAGAGAACAACAATGACAGGGGTTGATTTGAGCCGCAGGATACTAAAAGCCGCAAGATATATTAGCTATGGTGCGTTGAAGAAGAATAATGTACCGTGTAAACGACGTGGCCGTTCCTATTATAATTGTGGAAAGGGCAAAAAAGCTAATCCATACAAACGAGGTTGCAGTGTCATTACACACTGTTACCGATTCGCGAGTTAATAAAACGATGACACCGTGTCATATCGTTAGGTTCGGTTGCTTGTCACAATGAAGCTTTTTATAGATGTAGTAGATAGATAGAGAGGTGCTACTAAATTATCTTTCTGTGTTATTTGTTAAGTTTTGATTCGTTATTTGACTCTAATGAAAAGTTGGAGAACACGCTAACTTAACAAAGAATTAATCAATTAAACGTGGCAAAATAAAAACAAAAACTAAAAAAAAAATTGAACGTAGATCTAAGGGGAAAGGAAAATTTGATTAAAACGCCGTCTGTGGGGATTAGTATTCCTATGATAGGTGTTTGCAATACCAAATACAAGTATTGCGCAATAGTCCACAACTTTGTTTTTGAAGTAATCCTTGATTCAGATTCGCAATGCTTGGTCGAAATGATAAAGTAAACATATTTTTATGCGCATTTTTTTTGGTAAAGTATGCGCATATATTCTTTATCTATTTTAACAAACGAAAAAAAACTATTACACATCTTTGTTTTTAAAATAATCCTTAATCTAGATTCCTAATGTTCTGTCGGAAAACGTTGATACTTGCACGTCTGCTCAATTTTAAGTTTACTCCATTTTTATATCACGCATTCTTCGACCTTGCAAAGTTGTTAACTTCGTTCATAATTTTTTTGTAGAAGTAAGTGTTAAGGATCACCTTGTAAAATTTAGGGAAAATATAATATTGATCGCAAGCAGAAATGCGTATACTAAGATGGTGATTGTTGACGTTTCCGGTTTGCGTTGATTCAGTACGAAATTCTCTGATCTACCAACGGGTGTAACTAGCTACATTAGAGTAATCTTTCTATCATAATTGAGTCTTACTCTTATGTTTCACTACACAACAGAAACAGGGAGGATATACTATTTCTTAACCTTTGTTTTGCTGGAAAAAGTAGGAAAGTTGGGTTAATACAAAGCAAATTGGTACACTCTTCTTTTTTTCCCCGTCTAGTTCCACCTATAATTTATGATTACTTTTATACTCACGTTTTGTTCATTTGCCTAAGTGACTCTTACAATACAAAATCGTGTTGACGTTAGACAATAATATTCACATGAACATTCACAGTGGAAATAATCCATTATGTCCTAACAAGGGAAATTTAAATTTATCTCAATTATAATAACGCTGTGTATACTATAATGGATCCAAGAAGTTGCCCTGTTTGGGCACACAAAATCATCGGTGAGACAATTCCACGCAAACTCTCAATGCAAAACTCATTTCACTTGATCTCCCCCTAACTTACTTATCGTATTCGTACGGTAAACGTAATCACACGACCGCTACGGCGGCCGGATGGCCCATTCCGGAGGATAGATTACCAAAAATACCATAATTCAACATAGAAACCCTCTGCTTTGCCTTGGCGAACCTATCCTCCTCCTCCGTCTCCGTCTCATTCATCTCCGAAACCGGGTTCATGGATTTTTTCTCGCATGTGCCGAGCCATTTGGCTTGCATGTACTTTTGTTTTCTCCAAGGACCCATATGCATTTTCTTGTCTTTCATACATTTTTTCGCCGCCGCGCACAATATTTTTATCAGTGATCTTAGCCTCTCAGTTTTTCCGACGTACACTTCCGGTAATAATCCAATGAGTCGCTTGTACTCCTCACTACCCCTCGCCATCTCAAACTCGGCCCGAAAAGACAGCTCGATCACCACACGGATCTCGCCTTTCTTCGAACCCGATTTGTCCACGATTTCCAAATATTCATGCTCACCTAATGTTTTCAATAGATAAGCATCATAGTTAGTCCAACTAGTATAATTAAGGACAACTTGCTTGATACATAAAAATAAGCAAAAACGTTAAACATAGACATATATAATATATCTATATATATATATATATATATATTAATATATTTAGATTATCTAGACAACTCCGTTGACGTAGTTAATTTCAAAAGATAATGGTGAATAAAGAGGGCTGAAAGTTTCAAAACAAGTCAATATTCAAACAAAAATGCATTTGAAAATTTTTGTAGTCTTAAAAATCATAAATCGAATCACGAAGCATCTTCTTTTATTAGGAAACTATGATATTGATCATTTAAAAATCAACTCGAGTAAAATGAGGTAAATTTCTTATACCTGCAGGGATCTCATGATTGCTTCTCCACTTGGATTTGCAAATGATGCAATCGTAGCCGGCGTCTCGGAGACGGCGAGACACTTCGCTGCGTAAGCAGATACGGCAACCGCCGGTCACGGGTCTCCGGCAGACACATTGCAAACCCTTTGATCTCACTTCTTTCAACGCTTCTTTCGTTGCTTGTCGAATCTTTGTCTCAATTGAACTTGTCCTATACAGTGTCGCCTACACATTACAGATTTGGACCAAAACAAAATTAATGATACCCCACAAAAAAAAACAAAAAACTGTAACGTCTATTAAAGAAGAGAGAATTATTGTTTTTTTTTTATTTTAGACTAAAAGAGAGAATTATTGTTTTTCGAGTTTACTAACTAATATAAAAATTACCTGGAGAAGTTGTTCTTGTTCATGCCAAAACGTTTTGTTCTCTTCGGAATTGAAACCGGCGGCATCATTATCAGCATCGGGTTCTTCGCCGGCGGCGAAGCTACCGGAGTCAGGGTAATCCTCCGGTGAATGGTTTCCTTCGTCGAGAAAACCAAATAAAACATCATCGGAGCTAGCCATGCCGTCGAGAAATTTCATAATGTCATCGGAGTTTTGCCGATCCATTAGTATAAGGAAGAGGAGAGAGAGAGATGAAAAATGTTTTTTTTCTTTTTTGATTTCTCTGAATTCTTCTTTTGTTTTTGGGTGAAGAAAAATAGGATTAAACTAGAAGGATATATATAGGTCCGAAACTGAAGCAAATGTGGGACCCGGATAAGTGTTGGGACCTACATTAGAGATGGGACCCACCTGAGGGGTGGGAGAAACAGATACAAGGCGCCGCGAACAAGTGACTTCGAATGCTCTGTTGAGTTTTGGAAGAAGATGACGTGTCATAAAATGATTGGGTAAAGAGTCGGATCTGATGGCTAAAGACAGCTAGTTCCTATGTCAGCATGGCCCAATCACGAGAACTCCGAATTACAGATTCGGATATACTCGATCCCTAATTTGTAATCGTTTCAATTATTATTAGTACTTTTGTAAAAATAATAATTATCCGCTGTTAAAATTCTACTTTTTCTTAATAGAAAGAAACGAAAATTGGTACTAAATTCATTCTTACCAATTGGATCATTCGATATACTGTATTCTTAACCCTCGATTGTAGTAAGTTTAACTGAAAAATGGATAAAGCGTGTGGAGTTAGAATATAGTCTATAGATAATTAACGATGTTTTCTTTAAAATGGTAAATCTCCTTGCTAAATGCATTAACAACTAACTAACACGTTTTAGAAACTCCTATACATATACCTTTCTATCCCAAAAAAATCATACTATGAAACTTAATTAATTAAAAATGTTACATGTTCAAGAAATTCAAGAAATACGTTAACATATTTTTAGTTAATGACTACACGCTATTATGACATAATGTCCGAATACACGGTGTCTTTAAAAAAAAAAAAAGGAGTTTTGTTACTTGACATAAAAGTTAAATATATCGTAGTATGATTTCATTTTATATCCATCGTCCATACTCCACCTTTCTCCGTGAAACTTAGATGTATATTTATTGCAATGCGATGTTTAAAAAAGTACAATTATTAATTATTTTGGAAAGCAGTCACTAGAATCGTCCTGATCTTGGAAACCGGGACCCACGTGCCAAAAATCAGACGCAGACAAAGACATCTACGTGGAAGATAGCCATACACGTAGTTCTGTTTGTCCTAAACGCCTTATCCCGACTACTTACATGGGGCCTCCTTGTCCAGCCACCAAAATGAATAATTAGAGGAAATTAGCTGAAAGTTAGAGCTTATATTAGGAAATATGCCGGTTAGATCAAAGTTATTAGGAACATATAGTTTTCCTTTTCGATTTGATTATATTTTTGAAATTGTTTGACAAAATCGAATATAATCTACATCTTAGCGTGATGTATACATTTTCAAATATAAATTTGTTTGAGTTTCCAAGTTATGCAAATCTTGCCTCATGTAGTGTATATGCTTTACTATATTTACAGAAAGAAAGCGATATTTTGATCTTACTAAGTAAAATGCATCTGCATTACCGGAACTACTTTTTCGCATTCGCTACAATGATTTAACTGACTAAAAGATTCTTTTGGATATGTCGAATATATATGCTTAACAGATTCGGTTGTCAGATATAAAAAAAAAATACGTTAAGGTGTATTACGATTACATAACAAATGGTATCTGCTTAAGTTTGGCTAGAAGGATTTGACAGATGAGGTAATATAGAGTAAAATCACATTTTCTATATACATTCAGATGTTTATCAAACCACAGGCAGAGTTTAATATATCATTTTGTAGTTTTAAACAGATGTTTGCTCTCGATCGATCGCTCACATCAAAATGTTTAACCGACCATATCATACGAGAGGTGAAACAAAGAAAAAAGAAAAATTATTTGGGCTAAGTAGAATATTCCGCATTTTTTTCCAAGAAGGATTTTGGGAGGATGGGAATATTCTTGAATAAGGGTCACGTGGTAGCAGCATGTGGACCAGCTCATTGAGTCGAGGTAAACACTAAACAGTTAGAACATTTGTTGTTATTAGTACACTGACAAAGAAAATGTAAAATGTAAAATGTAAAATGTGCAAATAACGCAATCATGCATCTTGTCGTTGCTTAATATAGATAGGTTGTACAACTTTCTGATTATTATGTCCGCTTTTTTTTACTATTTGTAATTAGATAAATATAGCGGAAATATGAATATAACCTTTGATACTGGTGGTTTATACATGTTGGCTGATAATGATTAATATGTCCGATTTTTTTTTTACTATTTGTAATTATGTAAATATAGCGGAAATATGAATATAACCTTTGATACCGGTGGTTTATACATGTTGGTTAATAAAAAAAATTGAACTAGTTTAAGAAAATCAGTTTAGATTACTATTTAAAATAACATATATAAGATTATGTATACAGGCACATTCATATAACTATATACGATTATACGGTATACTTGTATACACATATATATTTATATTTGATATAACTCTTCGTATGATCCAACTTCCATTACATAAAAAGTAGATTTCAAACTGGTAGAATTATTGAGAGTGGAATTACTCATTTGAGTATGACTATTCACAATTATTTAAATTATAACTTTTGATTTATTAGTATGTAGAAATGCAGTATGAAATCTGGATCGTGACAAATATATATTGGATAAATTGCAATATATGGTAATCAATATTTTGAAAATTAGTTTAATTTCAACTTTAAAAACACTATTGCTCTCTCTATATCTCTCTATAATCTCTTTAAAAATCTAATTTTTTATTCTACCTATGTCTTATATTAAAATTATCCTATATATTTTCTCATGTTTATACATTGTAACCACAAACATCCATTTTAAAACAAGGTATTAATAAACAACCTTAGCTAAACCATATAAGAGCATTTTTATTAATGGAAAAACCCAAATAAATATATGATAAATTAAATATTAATATGTTTATATAATTGAATTATTTAATTAAATATAAAATAGTTAAACCAATCCCAATTGCACAAATATTTAAAAAGTTTGAGAACCGTATCTAAAAGTTCTTCGTGGAAAACTGTTTCTAGTAATTTTTAGTTTTGTCTCCTAATCTATTCTATTTTTTTCTTTTCTTTTATAATTAGATACGTTGTTTTATACTATGGAGATGGTGTCAAGGACTAGTATCACAGATACCCACAAAAACAAGTAACTCGTTTAGCAATACTACAGATGTTGGAAGAATGTCATCATTCATTCTCAAGTCGATGGGCTCCGAACTCTCGAGTGGTTTTTTCGCCCATTGGTGGATTCGTTTACTTTTATATTTTTGTTTTATTCGATCCATCCAGAGATGTTCAATTTTTCATTGAATATTATTTTTTTGGTAGAGAAAATTGTTTGTGTTACGAGATATATAATTGTTACCATGATAATATTGTATTGGTAGATGCAGTGCACCAGGCTAATTTGACTGGCTTAAACATTGGTCGTTTAAATATACAACATGGATACAAATATATAAATTATTAGTATAATATTGGACTCGTTTTGCATATATACATTATATGACTATAACCGACGCTGAGACATGTTTTTTTAGTGTATAATACGAGAGTCAAATAAATGTGTGTTTAACAAATTTGAATCAATGCTGGTAAAAGCTGTCGCATGTGCTCTCTATATAATTTTGTGTTATCGTGTGTGATCACAATCAGATGAAAGCATATGTTATGATCTTTGTATATCAATTACTTACAAGTTAAATTAGTTCATATTGGACTCGTTGAATAAACAATATTACATTAGTCTGATACTTAACGCTCCTCCTCTTGCACGCTAATATGTTTTCATCAAGCTTTCGTGTATATCGGCTCTTTTTCTTTGCAGAAAAACTTTTATTCTTTTTTTAAAAAGAAAATTTAATTTTCCGATTATAAAACTTTTATTCATTATGATGAAACATGACACATGGCTAGGCGATGTTAAGCCTTCAATTTTTTTCTAGAGGTGATGAGTAAATTGGAAGTCTATATAGCTATTAGCTACAATAGGCTAATTGTTATTTTTGTCTAGACTCAAAGATCTACTTAGGAAATTTATGCATTCGCATTATCATAAAAAGTACATCAGATAAGAGACCGGACCTGTGAACATCTATACATCAATGTTTTGTCACCATCATCAGTTATATTAATAATTCTAATTGTTCGAATGAGAGCTCTGGCTAGGAGTGGATCCCAAGAGACAAAAGAGAGAAAGCTTAATGGAAATATAATTTTGATCATATTTTAACATATGTGGTTGAATTTGAATGATATATAAATGTTGATTTCTCGAAGCTTTTGAAAAGGATCGTTTCCGATCTTGGCGCATTTTATAGAACACTTGATAAAAAGGGCATCAAAAATTTCTTGTATTGATCAGTTGTCTATTTGACACTTGAAACAGGTAATTAATTGCTCGAAATCTTACAAATGATTAGGTCTTAAAATATGACGAAAGATAAAGGTTAGATATAATTATCACGAAAGTGCTAAAATTCTGGCAATTGTTATGTGCCATAGTTTCTCCATGTTCCTAGTTTATAACACGAATATATAACTGGACCTTGTTTTTGTCTATACGAAAAAAATCATTTGTGATTGATGATATATAATACCGATAAGATATAAACAATAACGCTAACCTAATAAACCTAAACGCAAACACAAGAGTTCCATTTGATAAAAGTCGAGGTGTAAATTTCAAATACATATATTCTACTTGAAATATATGAAAATACGACTAATTAGTAATTAGTCACTAACCATCGGGTTTTTTATATTTCACGACTATCATTTTCTTTCTTTTTTTTGATAATTTTTGTAAAGAAACAGCCTGAGGAATGGCAACTAATTAATAAAAGAGAATGTTGAGTTGGGTAAGCAAAAAAGAAAAAAACAGGTAAGATAGTGGGAAGCATGGTTAGAAACCGCAAGGAAAATTAAAAACAAACTTGAACAAAAATAATGGTTCGCCGAGCAATAACTCTTACTTACTGAATAACTATAAGTAGGCTCAGACTTGTAGGGATCCTTCTGTTCTTCCACAGACTACTATTCATTTTTTGTCAGCTAATTCTAAGTATCACAAGTTCACAAAGTTTTCCCAACACAACGTCAACATATGCACTCGACTCAAGTCTTGTTTTCTGCTCTCTACTGTAACAAAGTAAAGACTTTTTGGGATTTTAAAATTATCCCCTTCTTAAAATGTACGTTTAATAAATTAAATCATATTCATGGATTTTAAAGATTAATTAAGGAAGAGCGGGATAAGAAGGAATCGAAGTTGGAATACTTTTTTCACAAATTCGTTTGTCTCCCATCATTAACACTGATGGGATATTCCCATCTTAAAATTAAGATTCTTAAACATTGTATCCAAAAAATCTTTAGATATTTTTTTTTTGTCTTTGTAAAGAAACAATAATCAAATCAGAATCCATCATCAATCTGATGTCCAACCAAAAACAATTAAAGTGTTGAATCTGTTGATAAAGTTCCATTTCTTAAACTTTTCCACAAATTATCTATAAAATGTCATTTATATTAATAAATTAAGTCAATTTGCGTTCATCAAACAAATTTAATACATTTTTTTAATGTGACATTTATAATCGCCTCACTATCAAACACTTAGTAATTGGAATTTTGTGTAAAGCGTAAGAATCAAATCTTAAAATAAATAGAACTTTATCTGTGTCAATATAATTAATAAGAGTATAAGACAACAATTTCTCCAGCACAGATGGTACAAAAATTAAATCTAAAACATGAATAGATCTTTAATAAAGAAAACAGAGACGGCGATAAAGGGGCCAATTAAGACGAGGACTAATGTACGATTACTTAAATAAAATATCATCAATTATGTCTAATAATCACAATTAGTGAATAAATTACTGCTTTTTGAGGCCAAAACTATGTGCTATATGAAAGCT
This sequence comes from Sisymbrium altissimum, assembly GCA_900406495.1. Classification (NCBI taxonomy): domain Eukaryota; kingdom Viridiplantae; phylum Streptophyta; class Magnoliopsida; order Brassicales; family Brassicaceae; genus Sisymbrium; species Sisymbrium altissimum. Next base: position 83,308 of record OVBI01000098.1, read on the forward strand.
GTTTTAGCGAATATGTAAAAAAGGATAAATTCTACGTAGCTTTGTGAAAATTTTTAATCCATTAACTTTTTTCCCTACCCGCGGGTACCATAGTTTATTCCAATAAGGTTTGAATTCATCTTGTGTTTAGTAGAGAAGGGTGATATGCACGTGTCATTTACGCTAAAATAGTTTTACACTGTTTTCTTTCTTTTTTGGTCAACTGTTTTAACACACTTCATTAACATCAATTCTTTAGACAAGCTCATATATCTGCTAACCGGCATTAACCAGTTACCCAAGGCGAATACTCTAGATGAAAATGATCGTTGCCTCTAGAAACAAAACAACTTTCAATATTCCTAGTTAGTGCGTTACAAAATTGTAGGAAGTTACCCAAAGCGAATACTCTAGATGAAAATGATCGTCGCCTCTAGAAACAAAACAACTTTCAATATTCCTAGTTAGTGCGTTACAAAATTGTAGGAAGTTATTTGGAAAACAAAAATTATGAACTCATCAAGTTACATGGACTGAACTTTAGACCTACTTCCTTCCTATAGTTACGAGTTACGATAATAATGGATGAGGTAAGCAGGACATTAAATAGTATATCTTTATGTCACCTGCTTCGTATTTTCCCTGTACGACGACGACTACATGGTAAAAAAATTGAACGATTAGGATATGGGTCGTGATCTAAAATCCCACCAAACAAAAATTATATCAAACTTGATCAATAACCTGCATGATAATCTCTTCAACCTAACATTAAATTATAATGGTTTACCAACAAAAAAAAAACATTAAATTAAAATGTTTTGGATATATGGAGAAGAGACTGATTAAATAAGGGTTTTGAAGATAATGAGAACATAATAAGATTTGAATTTCTGAAACCCCCAAAAAAAGGATTTGAGATTTTCCGAAACCACCACAATTTTAACCTTAAATTAACACTTGCAACTTGAGATGATATTTGAATTAGTTAATCATAAGCAGACAAAAACATTCCTTTCAACTTTTGTTTTCTTTTAATAAAATTTGCCTTTCGATTCAACCTTCAAGTAGTGTTTGTTATTTCTTAAAATAAGATGTTAGCCGGAATCCAATTCGTCTAGAGTAAAGAGATTTTTGTGTCTGTTTAAGTTAGCGTATCTATATAAACAAGATTATCATTTCATAGTACACTGGATTCCATGTATTAAATAAAACTCCCTTTTCACAACTGGTACATTTTACAGGATTAGTTTAATTTCTTTAAGCAATTCGTTTTGTCCTTCAAGCGTCATTTATACATGTATATCTACCATGTATAAATTGCACCCGAAAGATATATAAAGTTAGTTAAATACAAATGGCAATTTGGCCGCTATAGATGATAATCATGGCTCGAGATCTCCTCCTTGCAAAATATATATGAATTTGAATTCTTGGTTTTAATCGAAATAATAAGACTTGGATTGAATGGAATAAAAGGATCCTAAATACAACGAATATGAGCTAAGTGCGTGTACTTGTGAAACCCAAACGGCCAAACCGGAACCTAACGAAGAACCATGCCGACGTATAGCATCAGCAGGCCTGAATAAACAGCCCAAATCCAGAAATCGAGTCGTTCTTTTCAAGAGTGCCCAAGCAGACCGTTACTTAGTTGCAGCGTCTCCACCTATTTTAATTTTAAAGATTTCGACGGCCCAAAAAGGTGTTTTGAAAATGAAAAAAGTTTGCACCAGCCGGGAATCGAACCCGGGTCTGTACCGTGGCAGGGTACTATTCTACCACTAGACCACTGGTGCCAAGTTGCACATCTAGTTCTAACAAATTAAATTACACTTCTTCACGAAATTTTTTCTATATAGGTTTGCTTAAAAGTTCAAAGTTCAAACATAAACAAATTCATCTTTATATACAGAAGAATCACACAACCTCTACATATATATAGTATAGAAATACAGTTAAAAAAATTTAACTCTCACACTAGCTTTTCACCTTCCTTGAAGAATAGAACCAGAACCCTGAAAAGAATTAGAATAAGAAGAGTTCCATACATCTAGGAACGTGGGATGATGTTGTTGTCTTTCGTCACTAGTTCCCAACAAGTACGAACTCTTCATTCTCTCCAACAAGCTCACCTCCATGCCTTCCCTTTCCCTCTCATCACCATCATCACTCAATCTCCCTTGTTCCAATATATGTACCACTTGCCTCATCTTTGGACGCACCCTCGGATCAGGATGCACACACAACAGTCCTATTCTCAAAGCCATCTCTACTTCCTTGATCTCGAACCTTCCTCTACCCTTTATCCTCTCGTCTAAACCATCAATTACTTGGTCTTTCTCCATTAATCCCCACATCCACTCCACTATCCCTTCTCTTCCTTCCTCTATTGGCCTCCTTCCACACACTACCTCCAACACAAACACTCCAAAGCTATACACATCGGTCTGCACCGATGCTCTCCCTGTCTTAACCAGCTCAGGCGCCATATAACCCGCTGTTCCAACCACGTGTGTCGTGCTAACCATCTCTTTCCTAGTGTTCTGCAACTTAGCTAACCCGAAATCACCTACCCTAGCGTTCATATCCTTGTCAAGCAACACATTGCTCGACTTTATATCTCTATGCAACACTTTTGACTCCCAACCTTCGTGTAGATACAACATCCCTGAAGCTACGTCTCTTATCACTCTCATTCTTTCCTCCCAATTCAACATCATGTCAGAATCAAATATCCGCTTATCTACGCTTCCATTCTCCATATACTCGTATACCAATATAAGACTCTCTCCTCCTTTCTTGCACCAACCTCTTAGGCCCACTATATTCTTGTGTCTTAACCTCCCTAAGCTCGAGACCTCGGCCAAGAACTCACTCGTCCCGGCCACGCTCTCTCGAGGGCTTATCATGATTCTCTTCACCGCAACTTCTTTGCCTTCCAACACTCCTCTATAAACCTTTGAATTGCCTCCGTATCCAATCATATTCTCTTCCGAGAACCCTTTCGTTGCTTCCAAAACGTTTCTGTACTTTACTCTGTGAGGCCAATACTCTGTTTCCCAATCTTCCACATCATCGTCTAGACTCCGTCTTCGCCGCCTTACAACATAGAAAATAATCCCAATAACACAGCCTAGTAACGCAACAGCACCAACAGAGACTCCAGCAATGAACCCTTTAGACTTAAAAACAGAGTCATCTTTCAATTTAAACGAAGGAAGATTCATAGTGACTAAAGCATCGCCAATGGAAAAGTTAGAGTTGCTAAAGGTCCACGAGATGATCCTATGGCTCTGCACTAGTAGTCCTGTGGATCCGGTGAATCCCACGTACATATCATCGACTAAAACTCCAGTGAGATTCAAAGGAATGCTTATGAGTGGTCTTACGGGTTTCAAAGAGCCAGCTCTAGCCATCGTGACATTGATCGCTGACCCATTAAACTCAATCCACGCCTGATAGTTATCACCACTGTTAAGCCTCAGCTCCGTGAAGCTCTGGCCGTCTCTGCCACCGTAGAACCCGGCGACCGCAGATGAAACTGAAGTTAGGGAGTTGACGTCGACACCGATGTGGTTGTCATTAATGTCATTGAACTCTTGGTTGGCGAAGACGTCGAACTCGACTCCAAAGATTCTATTATTAGGGTCGCCGTTATTGGTCAAATTGAGCATGCCGAGATGCTGAGCTGCTTCCGCCGCGGTTGTTTCGGAGGAAGGGAGAAAGACGAAGGCGAAGCCGTGGCCAGGGAGCCTGTGTTTGTAAGGAGCCATGGAGAAGATGAATGATGTGGCGAAAGGGAGGGGCGACGCGGAGGCAGAGGAGGAGGTAGTAGGGATTCTTGAAGGGTAGAGACCACGTCCGATGGAGAGAGTTGTTTGGTTGGTGAGTGTGAGGATCGACGGTGGAGAGTCGACGGTGGCGCCGACGAGAAGTGTGTTGGTGGTGGTGAAATTGGAGTTGTAGACGAAATCTATGCATGAGATTGATCGGAACAGTAGTTGGAGTATGGCTAAAAAGATGAAGATGGAAGCTTTACACAACATGGTGGAGGATTTGGATCAGAGGCCAAGAGAGAGAGAGAAAGAGAGATTATTTTTTCTTTTGCGTGGGAAGGAGTTTGTTTAAGTTCTGTAATGATAGGAGGAAGAGGAACAGTTGGTCAAAACTCAAAAAGAGAATTGATTCGATTATTGTAGCTTTGTCAAAGAGCCAATTATTCAAATAAATTGTCTGCGACTCGAAGACTCCTCCATTCCAATCCAAAAATGATATTATTAAAATAATAAAACCGAATTATGTGGTCGAATAAACAAGAAGGTGACAAAGTACGTAACAATATCCGGCGTGGCATTGTCTTTGATCTCTACATATTTAGCAATTGGAGTTTTTCTTCTTCCCTTCTTCTTTTTTTTTGCATTTTTTCCTCTCATCCGAGCCGTTTTTAAGTTAAGGTTGAAATTGGTCTCGTTATTGTGCTTTCCAGAGTTATGGGATATGATGAACTTATTGGTCAAATAAGTCAGCCTCGAAATGTCAAAATATACATCTTCTTCAGATTTTTTTCTATTTTTCAAACAAATACACATTACTCAACTTATTCGTTAACTGTAAGCAGCATAGTATTAATTCTGAGGTTACGTCAACATCCTAATAATAACTACTTATTGTAATTTTTATAATGAATCTTGGTAGGTCTCACTTCATATTTTTACTTTAACATATGTTCAAACTATATAGTAAAAACATTGAATGTGATCACTTGGTTCAAGAAACGGTGCGTTTTTGGGAGATGAGCCAAAAAGCGAATAGAGAGGAAAGAAAAATGGAAACCGAGCTCTCCAACTGTCAGTTTGCAGGAAAAGGCAATGGCTTTAGCTGGACCGCTAAGACAAGGCACGTGGTAAACACTGCCCAGTCGCTGAGTTCAACAGTAAGAGCGTGTCTTTCACGCAACAACAGATTCGACTGGGCTCCAGTAGAAACTAAACAACGTACGGCCACTTTCCTTTTCTCACAATTCTTCATCGCAAACACTCACCCCCAAAAAAGGAATCAGAAGAAGAAGAACATTAGACAGAGAAGAATATTTACTACTTATTTACCACAACTGTTACCAGCAGACAGAATCATCAGATCTGGTGTTTTAATGGCGGACAAGGAAGAACAGGAGACGATGACCTCATACAAGCTATTTTTGACAGTAATAAGCAAGAGAAGAACATGGGTCTGTCTCTTTCTTGTCGTCTACGCGATCCTCTTGTGTTCTTCATGGAATTCACTGAATTCGATTGTGGATTGGTATGGAGAGAACCACCACACGTCATCTGGTTGGCCTGCGGTTTACGCTTCGGTGCTTCTTGGGGTTGTGTTCGGAGTTCTATCGATGTCTGCTGCGCTGTTCATAGCCGTGCCGGCGATCGTGGTGATCTGGATATCGGTGGTGGTGACGATGGCCTTCGCCGGAAAGTCGAGGAGGAGAGTTGTGGTTGAAGGGAGGAAAGTGACGAAAGAGATCGCTGGGTTTGTGTTTAAAGTTCTTCTTAAAGAAGGAAACTTTGTGGCTCTTCTTTGTGCGCTCCTTGCTTACTTCGTCTTCTTCAACTCTTACTCTTCCTCCTCTTAGATTCAGTTTTGCCAGTTTGTCATAATCAAATATTTTACAAATATGATCACAATCTCTTATCATTAATTGTCCTTAGTTTAAGAGTACTAAGTTTTTGGTTTCTTGAATCTCGAAATCGATCTTCTTTGTTGGACGAGTGTATTTTTCTGATGTCAGATCGAATTCTTCCACGTCATTATACCAACACGTGAAGTTAATTGTCTTTTCTTTTAATTATTTCTTTTGAGAAGCACAGATTCTTATTTCGGTCTGTCTGTTTGTCGGTCTCTCTGTCTCTATATGTCCGTAAGAACGCTTCTGAGTTCTGACCCACATATTACGGGTTTTAGAGCCCATTGGGCTTACTGTTTACTACCATTTCTAGCCCACTTGTTTTTAGGGGAATTAATGGAGAGTTTGGTTAACATTAGATTTATATGATTGGGCTAATCTTATTTTAAAATTTTGACTCATAGATTTCATCATTTCATAAATTAATAATTGAAATATTTGAAAAGATTATGTGAGAAGGCCAAACAGGCAACCATTACCTTTGATATATATGGTTCTCTAGTAACAATTTGATAATTTTATGATCTTTATATGTTAGACGTCTAATTTTCTTGATAAATTTTAAAATATGATAGTATGATAGGGGCCAAAATTATGAATTAGATAGATTGTCATGACAAGGAAGAAGGTAGATTGTTTTTGAATGAGGAAGTGCATGTGATTAGGTATAGTCAAATTGCGGTTGTTAAGCCAAAAAGGTGATGAGTAAGATAATTCTTCCCCTTTCACACATACTTCAACATGTAGCACTAATAATAAATAAAGGTAAGAAGGTGCTCAATCCCAGTCAATGCATAGTCTATAAGCTAATTCAACGAAATAATTATGCATATCTGACAAACATGTTCCTATGTTTTTGTCTTTTGATTCATAGAAGTAGATTTATAGTTATCACACATCATTAATAGTATAACTTTAATTTCGTCTACATTGTCTAAATAAAATAGGTCACATTGGTTGGCGGTTGTACAATGTACATCATGGTTCAAAATAATAACTGGTCTGTTTAGTGTTTTTTTCTGGCTAATTACAATGATTCGGCTTTTATATCCTTCTTCTTCTTCACACTAGTTTAATTGCAAGATCTTAGATGGCTAATCACAAACCTGCATTTCGATTATTCGCATTACTTATATCATGACATATTCTTCAGGTGTAAAGGAAAGCATACTCGGTTGACCCAAAATAAGAAAAAAGCGTCACCGACAACATTTAAGTATATTAGTTCTGTCTTTTATTTATTTATAACCACACCCTTTCAGCTGTGTATGATAGATAGTAAGAAGATGTCGACAAACAAACAAACAAAAAAGATATTACTAAGATTCTAGCTGAATTTTGTTTTGAGTTTTTTTAACTTCTAAGTAGTCAACAAAACCTAAGAAAAATACAAAGGTGAAGACGATTGTGATGAACAAGTTCAGACAATGTATCAATATAATCTATATATTTGCTGCTAAACTACAAGGATAAAAAATGATCTTACCACAAATGTAATTGTCATGCCTATCTGTGCTATTTTTATCAATCATATCAACGTGGACAACACTTATGACCCGTTTTCTCAACATTTTCATCAAAAGAGAAAAAAATGGTATTGAATGTTGAGGTTATGCAAAAGCTAAATATCTTATATGTAAAATGTAATTATTATTATTTTTCCTCAGATTTGACTCGTATTTTCGAAATGAATTGGCATTAGAAGCAAGGGAATTATCATGGAAACGGTCTACTTTAAAACGTGAAAAATGAAAAGTTATATTTGTTGTGGGGGTTCACATTTCACAATTCATAATTTTGTATAACATGATTGAACAATGAAGATTTCTCGAATGTTTGAATTCGATGACACTCCAACGCATGTGGCCTCTCTTTCTCTTGTTTCTCTTTATTCATTACAAACGTTATTCAAATGTTTCTTGTTCCTCTATGCTTCAAACTAAAATTTACAAAGTTTTCATCAACATATTAGTCTTTTTCTTCTTCTTAATTTGATGTCTTAATGCTAGATTAACTAATGTGTTTTGTCCCTTTTCCTTTTCCTTTTCACTAAAGTTTTGTGCTTTTTTTTCTTCTCTTCAACCATTAACAAATATGAGCACTATCGGAAGCCAAGTATATGATCGAGCCTTTTTCCTCTTTTGAAAGAAAAAAATTAGTAATTTGGGTCATAAGGATCCAAGATATGTATTTCCCTTTCTTGTTTTGGCATCGGGTTTATGGGAGGGATACATATTATATAATTGATGTACAGTGAAACTAATATAAATACAGAAAAACATAGATCTGTGTTTGTAGGTATACAATTATTCAATTATTCATCAACCTTCCTCTGCTCACCCCAATTTTGCTGCTAGTTTTGTATCCTATATTTTGCCTTCAAGCGTTAACGGGAGCGCCTTTTTCAAATCTTTGTTATTTTTAGTATAAAGAGATAATTTTTCCGTCTGGGTTTCATAAAAAGTTTTGGATTCATTTGAACGACATTCACTCACCGAACCACGACAAAAACAACTTTTTTCTTCTTTTGGGTTCTCTACCGACAAGAGCTTGTTTCTTCTCCAGTTCTGGGTTTGAAGTTTCGCCTTTTGTGTAGTCATGGTTCCGGCAAGGAACGGGTCAGCGATACCAATTCTCGGGTTCTTGATATGTGCAGCTTTCATCTATCTCTCATTCAGGGATTTGTGGCTGAATCACAAGTGGAGAACCCAGTTAGGGTTTGTGAAACGCAACGGAACTCAGTTCGTGGTGGATGGTAAGGCTCTTTATGTGAATGGCTGGAACTCGTATTGGTTCATGGACCATGCGGTGAATGAACACAGTAGGTACCTTGTCAGCGAAATGCTCGAAACTGGAGCCAAGATGGGTCTCACTGTTTGTAGAACTTGGGCCTTCAATGACGGTGGCTACAACGCTCTCCAGATCTCCCCTGGCCGATTCGATGAGCGAGTCTTCAAGGTACATTTTCGGAATATCAAATTGGAAACTTTTGAATTTGTTTTAATTTATACGGTGTTAGATGCTGTCACTATGCTTTAAGTTTGATCAGACTTACTTCCGTCGATGATGATAAGCAATGGAACATTCAATTTTGAGATGTTTGTCTATGATGAGATGTCTTGATGGATGCTTGTTTAATGGAATTTTGTGTAATGCTTGTTCAGGCCTTGGATCATGTCATTGCAGAGGCAAAGAAGCATGATGTTAGATTGCTGCTTAGCTTAGTGAACAACTTGCAAGCGTACGGAGGGAAGTCACAGTATGTGCAATGGGCGTGGCAAGAAGGTGTTGGTCTCAGCTCCTCCAATGATTCCTTCTTCTTTGACCCATCTATCCGCAAATACTTCAAGAACTATCTCACGGTACTAATGGGTTTTGTTAACCATCATCTCTTGCTGATATGATTGAACATAGATCATTCAGTGATAGTGAGCAAGGCTTAAGGGGAAAGATGTAATTCTATTTCTTGATTTTGCAGGCCCTGCTCACTCGGAAGAACTCAGTAACTGGAATAGAGTACAGAAACGACCCTACGATCTTTGCTTGGGAGTTGATAAACGAGCCTCGATGCACCTCTGATGTCTCTGGCGACACTCTCCAAGTCAGTTCTATATTAACTTTTATCACTTTGAATTTTTCAGACTTTTGATATTCGGTGAAATGTTAATGTGTTTCTTGCGGGATCACAGGACTGGATAGACGAAATGACGGGCTTCATAAAATCAATTGATGACAAGCATCTCCTCACAGTTGGCCTTGAAGGCTTCTATGGTCCCAGTAGCCCGAAACGGCTGACAGTTAATCCAGAACGGTGGCCCTCTGAGCTTGGAACAGACTTTGTTCGAAACTCTAATTCCTCAAACATTGATTTCGCATCCGTTCATATCTACCCTGATCACTGGTATGTCCGTTAAACATTTGATTTCCAAGAATTCTTGGTAGCTAATTTGGCTAGACACGCTTAAAACCAAGCACAGGTTCATTACAGCTATTCTCACTTCTTTGATACTTAATTTCCCTACATATATATGGGACAGGTTTCATAATCAGACCTTTGATGAGAAGCTAAAGTTTATGGTGAAATGGATGCAATCTCACATCGAAGATGGGATGAAGGAACTAAAGAAACCAGTTCTGTTCGCAGAGTTTGGACTCTCGAACCTGAACAAGGACTACGAACCATCTCAGAGAGAACGGTTCTACAGAACAATATTCGATATAGTTTACAAATCAGCAAAGCGAAGGAAGTCAGGGGCAGGCACACTGGTGTGGCAGCTGTTCATGGAAGGCATGGAAGGGTTCAACGATGAGTTCGGGATTGTTCCACACAAACAAGATCCCTTTTATAAATTGATGGTCGAACAATCTTGTAGGTTGGGTCGAGTCACAGGACGTCTTAAGGAACATAAGTTTAGAAAACTCTGTTCCCACAAACATTGAAAGAGAGAAATCATATATGTACACTGTGTCCTTTTTTTTTGTATACAGTGAAATCTGATTCTAATTTTGATACAAGAATCAGGTTTTCAAGAGTAATAATAATTCGATGTTTTCAGGTAACTTAGTTCGAGTTGACAGAGAAATGATAAGTTAATATTTATAAGCACACATAAGAAATCCAAAAACTAAGTTCCATTTCATGAACTATACTATGACTTAAATCTAAACACTAAAAAGAGATATTTTTTTGACGATGCTTAAATGAAAACTAAGTCGATCTACGTTTTGCCAATCTTGGAGATGACCTGGTTGAAGTTGTTGTCTCTTTAACCTTTTGGGTCTTCTTCTTCTTCTTCTCCTTCAATCTCTTCACCGCAGACTCCGACTCAATCGACTTCTTATCAGCTTCCACAAGTTTGATCTTGCTCTCTCCAGCAACTCTATCAAAATCATCAGAGAGTTTTCTCCTGATCTTAGCCACCACACCTTCGTCTTCAGATCCGATCTCCTCTTCATCGTCAAGATCGTCATCGTTCAGATCTAAGTACCTTCTTCGCTTCACAGCAATCGGAGCCGCAGGGGGAGAATCAGAACTAGATCTCTTCTTCTCCTTCTTCTTCTCCTCGAAACTCGCAGATTCGACTTTCACGGGACTGGAGCTCTCGAGCTGAGCACGGAGCTTGTTAACATTTCCTTCGATTCGGCCCTGGAGACGGAGGCGCGTGAAGTTGAGACCACCCATGGACCAGTGGGCTTCTCTCGCCCACGAGAGAAGCGGATCGAGCACAGAAAGCGGCGGATCGACGCGGTGAGAGTTGAACTTGGGGTTATCGAAGAAACGAGGTCGCGGAAGCCCGTTTCCGTAGAACTCCGCGGGCCTAATGGAGAAATCTCTCTTCACAGGCGTCATCATTATGTAACTACGAAAGGAGATAAGAGAGATTAGAGATTAGAGAGAGAGAGATGGAGGCTGATGAGTGAATGGAGAGATTGGGGGCAATTAGAGATGAATTATATGGAGGAGAGATTTGGCGGGTGTGCTTATTGGCGCGCGAGACTCTGCCGCGCTGCTTGAAATAAATCATTTGGCGCCTCTTCAATTTTGGCTTCCGCGCTATTTATTTGGTTTTGACACCAAGAGTGTGTGTTCTATTTTATGATACACGCGTGTCCTCATTTATGACATATTTATTATAGAGACTGCTTTGATTTCTTTTGTTGGATATGCTTTTGGTATATAGAGCAACAAATCTATAAAGATAGACAAATACATTCGTATAAGCTTGCCATTTCAGGCCTTTTCTATAAACAATATTCCAAATAAAACCAAGTAACCGAAGTAGAGAAATGCCCCCATACACATAAGATTGCGCAATAGAAAAGTCACTCAAGACAGGAACATTGAAAGTAAAAATACAAGTGATAGGTAGGCTTTAAGAAAACATAAATCGAGTCTCATAAGAATACACAACAGACCCAATCTATCGGGCCCAATAAAACTAGGGCCTATAGACTAACGTAAGCAGTTTTTTATTGTGAAACATACACCATGGTCCATGGGCTTCTCACCACCCTCTGGGAGGCCCTCCTGACGACTGCACGCTCAATCTGTCAAGGAGGGCGTTAAAGTCGATAGGTTGGCCACTCTCCTCCATCCGCTGGATCACGGCCATCACGTGGTCTCCCCTGAAACCCATGCTCACTAGCTTCTCTATCAGTTCACCGTATTTTGATCTAACTACAGGAGATGGTGTCCCACTGTTTCCACCACCTGCCTGGTGCTGCTGAGGAGCGTACCCACCACCTTGTGGACCTTGCATGTAATGCGCTTGCTGCTGCTGCTGCAGCTGCGGCTGAGGTGGTGGGTATTGCATCCTCCCACTTTCATACATGGCATTGGCATACCCGGGAGGAGGAGGCCCTGAGGGTAGATACCCATCGCTTGTCTGGGAGCTATAAGACATCTTTGTCTGCTGAGGAGCCTGTGCTGGTGGTGGTGGTGCACCGTATCCGTAAGCTTGCATCGACTGTTGAGGAGGTCCAGCGTATGGTGATTGCATCTGCATGCTACTTGGTAACGGTTCTACTGGAGATTGGTTGCTTGGTGGCGCAAGCGGGTATGTTGGGTAGGCTCCACTAGACTGTGGCCTAGCCTGTGGCTGGGGAGGCCAGTTTTGCTGGTACTGCGGGAATGACTGAGTTTGGGCTGAGCTTGGGTGAGATGGAGCAGGAGGTTGGGGCATGAACTGAGCCTGCGTTGGTGGTGCTTGAGGTTGCGATGGTGGCGCAGCAACGGGCGCTGGTGGAGGTGTGTTTTGAAGCTGTGTAGTAGGAGGCATGTAATACTGCTGCTGCGGCTGCGCTGGTGGCTGTGATGGTATTTGGTGAGGTAAAGCAAGTGCGAGCTGCTGGTTGTGAGCATCTGAGGTGTTCTCGCTCTTCTTATGCTCTGGAACAGGAGTCGCGACCCGCTCCTCACCATGTGACGAGGAAGAAGAATCCTTCTGCACAAGTTGAAGCCTCGCCAGCTCTTTCTGAGTATCCGCCAACTCTTGTTTGTCTCTGAGAATCTGAACTGACCTATGCACCTACAACAGAACATACACACGGTCTTAACGTCCATTGCTAAACACAGAGTTTTACAAACTACAATAAAAATAAAATAAAATAAAAAGGCATTGAATAACACACCTCTTGAAGATGTTTGTCGAGAGATCTAAGCTTGACATCAGCCTCCTCGTTATCACGAGTCAAATCCGATCTCATCTCACCAATCGTCTTATCAAGGTTGTAGCAGTAGAGTTCAAGCTGGGACAAGCGAGAGCTGATGCCTTCAAGAAAGCGCATCATGTTGTCAGCATACTTCTTCATGGTTAGTTCGACAGTAGCAGTAATGTCTTGGCTCAAAGAGTCCTCCGGTGGACTGTAAGAGCTCGTAGGGAAAACCGAAGACCTAGCCATCCTGGTTTTGTGAAACTCCTAAACCCAAAATGAAAACCAACAGATTCAAGTGAATAAATATATCTTCCAAATTACACTAACAGCTCAACACTATTAAACTTAGCTATGAACACCCCCGAAACCACAATATTCTAATCAAACTACCAAATCCGAAACCCTAGAATCCCAGAAATCAATAGAATTCGCCGATCGAGCAAAGCCGAAACTAGAAGAACAGACGGAATATGAATTCACCTTATTGGAGTTGGTAGCAGCTATGGCAGGATCGGAGCTGGCACCATTAGACGCGTCTTGGTTGGTGAAGTCGTCGTAAGAGCAGAGAATATCATCGGACCCAAAATCGAATCCCTTCGATCCCGTGTTGACCCGACCCGAGGATCCCGACGCCATCGATCCGAAGACTGAAATAGATTTGTGTGATTGGAAGAATCAAAACAAAGGCAACGAAGAAAAAGAAGAAAAGGGAGAAATCGGTTAAGATTAAATTAATTGAAGTCTTGGGAGTAAAGCAAAGCTGATTCTCTCGTTTTCTTCAAACCTTCGAGAAAACGTAAGCAGAAGCAGGAAAAAAACGTTTTTTTCTATATTTTTCTCTCTCTCTCTTTATAATTCTAAAATGGTCCAAGTGGAGAACAATGGAGGTTTTAATTAAGTTCTGTGATAAGGATGAAGAGACCAGGAAACAGCCAAACCGACTTTCCTTCTTATTTCTCTATTAGTATTTTCTGTCTTCGTCCCTAGATATATTTATTATCTTTCTTTTGCCCCGATTGTTTCGCTTTAGTTATTTTTACAATCTTTCGAATTTTCTAACGACGTCGTTTGACGGTTATGTAGCTATTCCCACAAATAAATTGGGAGATTTGGTTTCATGGAGAAAAATTACGTTGAGAGACTCCTCGTCACCATTGCCAGCTTCTCGAGGACATCGAGAGAGGTAGGAAATCAAATAACGATTTGATGTAGAGAGGAGAAAGGCTGTTTGTATATCGGTTTTGATTGTGTGTGCTTTGGGGTCTCTGGTCACATGAAACCAGCTTCTCAACATTGACACTGTCCTTCTTTAAGGTATTTCTAAAGATGCTTTTCTAAACGGTCTATCTACACTCATAGAATCAGAGTAAATTGTTGGACTTGGTTGGAGGAGCTTTGATCTTGGTCTTTTGTAGTCTGAGCATCATCTTATTGCTCTTGCCTAATCTCAACATCTTTCTAGGCATTGACGACTACTGGTGGTTATTTTGGGATTTATAGTCACAAATGGTTAGCTAAGCTTTTATGAAGAACGTATTTTAGATGTCGTCTACCTAATCTTTTATGAAGAACGTATCGGAAGAACGTATTTTAGCTGTTGCCTCTAAACATTCCTCGTGGTGATAGTTAGAGATAGTTGGGACAAGTTCTTCTTACAATGATCTGTTATTACTTCTTAGCGATTATAGAATTGTATTATCCGGTTTACTTTAGTTTAGTATGGTTATATGACTTAAGTCACTTCTAGTTTGATTATCAATGGCTTTGCTAAGGTTGTACTTTCTACATTTACACTAATTAAGTGAAGAAGACTACTATCACATATTTCTTTCTCCTTCTGCTACGATTTAAAACTCGGAAATTTGTTTTGAGTTGTAGTTAAAGTAGTAAACCGGTTATAGAGATTGCCATATTGTGTTGCGTTACTAATAAGGACTCCAACATATACCCAAATTAAGTTGCTTCAGAATTTCTTTTTGGTTAAAAATTTGCTTCATCAGGTTCTTCCCTTCAATTCCTTGTAACTTGTAAGATTTTATTTAACATATTGAAGTCGCTGTCAAATTCTTGGCAGAGACATTCCTCAATTACTTCGGAGGGCAGGTAAAATGTTTTTACATTCTAGAGTGAACGAAGTTGTTGGCTTCTTGATTTTCGACATGATCAATGAATCATTCACCTTAAGCTACGGATATGGATGACCGAATAAGTTTTGGCCGGTGAAAAGTAGAGATACGTGGACATGATGATGATTATCGCAATATCATATTGCGCAAACAATAAAGCCCTTCGAAAGTAATTTTAATTATACCGATAAAGAAATCAGCCGCAAAGTTTCTGCTTTGATTTGTATCCATACATCTTTAATCAAAAACTTTAATAATAATAAAACAGTAATTAACTGGGATCCTATACGTCACCATAAGATGCTTTAGTTGTACGATTATGTCTTTTGACCTTGTTTAATAAATTATTCTAAGAACCAGGATTCCTTTTTTTACAAAATGAAAAATTACTCAACATAATTAATAGAGTAAAACGATGAGAGGAGTATTATAATTTCACGTGGTTGTATTGTCTTTATCAAAGAATAAATGGGGCAACATTAAATTTGGCGTAGAGAAATCTTACCAGAAAACCATATACATGGAGTTGGATTTGTAAAGGTCTTCTTTGCCACAAATCAGTTTGCATTTGCGATTTACTCAAAAACAGATAATCAGATCCCACTTGTTCAATGCCATTGTTCCCCCGTCATTAGTGTTTCGACCTTATCTTATGACTTTTATCCATACAGAAAAACCTTATCGTATGAGCATAAAATACCAACAGTAGTAATGGGAAAGAAGAGGGGGTATAACTGTCTATTAGAGAAGCTGACTTTAACATTCTGAAAAACACCAACTCACAATGGCAGCAATGTCCGACACGTGGGTGGCTTAACAACCAATGATGGACCCATTTTCATTTGAAAGATCAACCAATCATGGACCTCTTTGTGTGGTTCTGACTTCGAGGTTCAACGTCCATTTCTTTTTTTGTTATTCTTTGACCATATAGCCCTTATTCTCTTGCATTTGCTCGAATTAAAATTCTTGTAAGAGAGAATCATTTTGTGAAGAAAAAAAAAAAAGAACTATCCACACTATATTTGACACAACATGGCTTAAGAAATTCTGGAGAAAGGGCAAAACAGGAATATATGTTATAGATAGATACATGATAAATAGTCAAATTAGCATAGTTAAACTTTTCCCGTTGCGTATATAAGCCGTCCATTATCGAAGCAAACACACCAATTTTCCCACATTTTCTCTTCATCTGCTTACGGTTGCAAATTTATTTACCTAACAAAATAAGAAAGAAAAAAAAAAAGAGTAGCCCACGAATTTGGAAATTTGAAGAGTCAGACATGAAGAAGTCTGGAATCCTCGCAGCTTCCATCTCTGCCGCCGCTTCGGCCACCGCCATCTCCACCACAACGAACACCTCCGTATCCTTCTCTTTGCCGGAATCCAATATTTCCCGTCAGGTAAAGAATAAAAGAAGCAAGCTCCTGGCTTTCGTTTTCTTGGTTCCTCTGTTTTTGCTCTGTTTGAAGTTACTCACACAATATAAACTTGCTCTGATTAGTAGAGGCTGTTACTTTAGGCTCTTTGGTTTTGTTTTCATGGATCCAGATGTGTGTATATATATATTAAAATATGTTTTTTTGACTGATTTTGATTAGGATTCAAAGGAGAAACAGAGGAAGGAGAAAGGTTCAGAAGAAGGGGGAGATGAAAAGTTTGCTCCAAGGTTTGATGGGTTAAGATTCATCGAAACGCTTGTTACTGCTCACCGATAACCTTGCATTATTCTTATGATGATTTGGCAAGTTTGCTATAGTTTCTCCCATTAATCAACAGCAAAAATTTACTGATTTCTAAAGTTACGGCTTTCTTTTTATTTATTTTTCACCTCACTTTAGTATCTTTGGGTTAAAAGTGCTAAACTTTGGGAAACTTTATGTACCAGGCATGCATGTTTTACGAGATTCATGTTCCTATTTGATTTTTCTTTTTCTTGCTAATTATGTATTCCTAAATATTCGACTGACCCTATAAGGCTTGGTGAGATTAACTCAGCCCATTAGTTACCAAAATGTTATTATGATCCACACATGTTATGAAATGCTAGTTTTGTGACGTTTAACAACATTTTCACGTGGACTCGGATCTTTATTGGTTCTAGCTAGTGTTGTTGATGCGAGATTATATGGGTGATGGGTCCAAACCCGCATAATGCATGTTATTGACAAAAATACAAAAATATTAGTTCACGGGAGCCTAAACAAAAATCGAAAACTTACATCTATGATTTTGCATGAAAGAATTAATGGGTCACTCAGTTACTAATTAACAACGGAATATTCATATATAGTTTCTCATATGGTAACATATATAAAAGTCTTTAGAAGAGGTAAAACAAGAGAACGGTGACAAGCAATGCGTGTGTGGAGGAGACAAGAGGGAGTAGTGATGCATGCGCAGATGAGGTGGTGGCGACGTCGGTGCAATCGAGTCCTTCTTTGCCTTCTTTGCACATGTTTGCAAATATTCCGGGTGGATAACGACCATATATATTGATGTAGCTGAACATTGTAGAGGCACATTCTGTCTTTTCATCGTTAAGAGCGTCTGCGAATGGGCAAGCAAAGTCCTTGAAGGCGGAGCAACATGCCTTGGGCGCATAATTTGGTCCTTTGCATCTACTCGTTATGATTGTGTAATTCTTGTTCGCAAAATCTTCTTTGCATGCTGTTGTTATATTAAATTATTAACAGACACATTGAATCGTGCTGGTTAATTATAATTTGAATTTGGATTAGCTCATCATCAATGCAGCATGCATGAGCTCTCATTACGATCAATGATTTAATTTGGGAAATTATATTTCTTACGTGTCTTTGCTTGAAGAAGAGCTCGGCTTGTCGCTGGGTGTGACTCAAATTCATCAACTGCACATAATAAACTCCATTCACTTATTTTCAAGAAATTCAAACAATTTTTACTAGACACAAATTAAGTATTAGATAATTGAAAATTACGAGAGATATGGAGAGACGAGGCAAATCCAGACAAAAGGAAGATTGGAAGAAGAGAAACCAAAAAATGAGGAGAAATCTCCATGCTTCTGTTTCCTCCTCCTTTTTTGTATTTGTCTTTGTCACATTTGATTTTCTAAACGTTTTTTTTTTGTTATTTTTTTCGTGTTTTGGAGTCATAGGAGGAGAGAAAAATGCTGCGGATGTACCGGATAATTACGTAGAAGAAACAATATCAGTGATATGCCAAAACAAACAAGAAAAACTATTTACTATTTTAATCTTTTGAGAAAAACCATCAAATTACCAAAAAAATTAATAGAGAAAACGAATACTGTATATAAAATATTATTTTGATTCAGCAACCACTAGTTAATATCCATAAATCAATTGGGAAAACGCCCATTTCTTGACTCAGTTCCCCGAATCGTTTAAAGGCAACTTGCTCCAATAATTTGATACGAGACTTTGAAAACATTATCGCAAACGTGTATATATAATATTATATCTACGTCTAAAACAACAGTACTATTTTTATATATACAAGTTAATAACAACTGTATTCCAATCCGTTTGTTATAATCATTGTTATTAAAATGAACTATATATATGATAAACCATGTTGGAGATAAGCCTATACAGGCTATACTTCTTTCCCCTAGGGTGATCGATGCCTAAACCCGAAAGGTATTTTCTCAAGCGGTTCGTCACTGTCTTTTTATCAATAAACATATCAGCTGGCTTATATAACTCACAAGGTGAAATTTCTTAACACTCAGAGAATTTTCTGGAGATTTTTGGTTGTAGCTTTAGATTTGTCTTTGGCATTTTAAGGGGCACCTAAAATGAAATAGTTTTTAGTTTCTCTTTTAAACGACAGTGTTATTGTTAAACAAAAATACTAGTTTATTAGTAGTTCTATCAGTTAAATCACGCTTTGGTCGATAGTATAGTTACCGAGAGAATATGTTTGTAACGATTGTTTAAAGAAAATCAGCACAGATATTTAAAAATTTAAGTTGCATGAAATAAAACAAATATAGTAAATTTCAAACGGATCTTTAAACTTATATAAATGGTTTAAATCTAAGTTGAAAATAGAACAATCTATATGATTCTTAATCATTTTAAAAAAGTTCAATTCATTTCAAATCTAGTCGAATGTATCTTTTTCGTTTAAGTTAAGCATATTTCAAAGGAGGTCATGCAGCTCCAAATGGAGAGTTGAAAGGCTTCAAACACATCTTCTGACTCTAAATATAATACATCTTATGTTATCTCTTAGACACCATTCAAACCTACTAACTGGTCTATGGTCGATTCAAAATATATTGATATGGAAAGTTCGATTAGGTGGGTTGTAGAGGGATGTCTCATGTCGCTTTATGTTCGATAGTTCTTCCACTTTCTCTTTGTATTTTTTTCTGGTTTGTTATTATGCTCCAACTTTCTATTGTTAGAGAAATAAGTTGGAAGATATATGCCAATTATTTCTTTTTTTAATTAAAAATTTTAATCATTTCTTACCTTTCATTTGTACAATGTGATCTAATTTTTTTTTTGTTAATTGTTGTTCGGAAGATGCATATCTTTTATTTTTCTCTAAAATAAAAACTTATATTTTTGGTATAAAAATGTATTTGAAAAATAATTTAGAAAGAAAAAAAGTTGGAAAATTTCATGTTTATAGAGCTAGATAACATTTAAAGAGAAAATGGTTAATTATTTTTTCCAATGCACTGTATTTTGATTAACTTTTATCTGTATTCATATAACTAAACAACTAGTTTTTTTGTTATTATGAAGAAAAAAGTTCTTTGGAAAAAAAATCTTTGAAAATTTGACTGACTGAAATTGTAAGTTTTTAATTTTAAAACTAAAACACCAAAAAATATAAGCAAGTTGCTATCGCTTAACACTTTTGTAGAGTGTATTTAGAGGATTCTCCACTAATCGAAAATCAAAAGACCATATAAATGTTCAGAAAATCCGAATAATCAAAAGACGAGAGTTGGTGGTTAAATTATGTAGTAATTCGTCGTCAGTGACGGAAACCGTATTCTGATATGGCACCGTTTATTATAAACAATCGGTTTGGATATACAGGAAAATAAAATATCAGTGTTATAACTTATATTTGAACACCATACTGTCAATAATGTAATGTAATCGAATCAAGATTTATACAGTATAGATTACACTTGATCCAAATTTTTTATTATTATGCGATATGGAATGGATGGATCCCTTTATTGTAAACCGCCGGTTTGTATATACATACTATGTCATAAGTGCCTACATAATGCATAAGTCACGCTATATTTTTTGATAAACGCACAAAATTGTAGTAATTGATTGTCCACGAAACTTGTTTTCATGATCAGATTCAGACATAATGGCGACGGCACAACAAATACGAATATCAGGCACTGTTTTATTATCTCAAGGAGTTAATTTCGGGTTGCCTACTGCAATTAATATATTTGAAATTAAATATGGTCTGGTGAACACCAATGGCTCTTTCCTTCCGTGACGTGTAACCTAATTTATCTTTTGTGGTTTAAACTATATGACTATTGGTCGATAGGGCCTTTAATTAAGGCTTCAATGAAAAGTTATGATTCCCCGATTCCAATTTAATGAAGCAACTTACCCAATTGACAATGTTTTTCACTCAGCACCTTTTTTTTCTTTCAACTCACTACTCAGCACCTAATAGTTACAAATTCTGAAAGAATACAAAGAAGTAAAGTAACGAAATAAGCAGAACTTTTCCAATAATTTAATGAAAATGGGGAAAATAAAACACGAAGAAAAACAATCACCACGACCCATTTTTTTTTATATAAAAAGGAAATAATGGCGTAACGGTGCAGCCATGGAGTTCCACGTCATTAAACTTGGGGGAGTATCTATGGTGTCGCCAGAAACAGAAGCTGCCAATTTCTTATCTTATGAATATGATATAGGGATAAACCGATGAAGTTATGGGGAATTTTTGTAATCACTAAATATATTTTGTCATTTTTTGTCAAAATGATCAACTGAATAATAGTAATTGTTCTATGAATAATTAAATATTTTTAGTTGTGAATAAACATGTTTTATATTATCTTGTTTACTTTTTTTTGTAAAACGATGCTGATCCGTTGCTGACCTTTTCATAAGATAAAGAAAGAGGCTCAAGGAAGTAAAGAAAGCAAGGAAAATGAAAACTCAAAAAAAAGAAGAATGGCGTTTCGTTTCGTTACTTTATCTACTTATTTTTAATTAGGTAGACGTTTCTTCTTTAAATCATAACTTCTGCGGATTTTAATTTTGCACCTTATAAAATACTAAATAAATAATTGTGTGTGTGTGTATAATATAAGCTCTCGTGCTTCTGCACCACCCTCGATCTATTATTCTTCTTACCCATTCTGCTTTCTCTAATTCCAAACAATTCTCCTCTCTCTTCTTCAAGCCATTGTCGCATAACGCAATCAAAAGCTCTTAAGGTTTCCAAAGGCTCAATTAGTACTAAAGACTAGGAGAGATCCATCGGTACTTAAAACCTCTTCAAAGAGTACGTCTCTTTTTATTTTCTGGAATCGTAACTAATTATTTATACATATATCTATGTTGTTGCGTATATATAAAGGCATCTAATCAATAGATCTGCACCGTTTCTTGAGTAACTACGCGCGAAGATGATTCTTTTCGACTATACTATGTCAGTTTTGGATCATACGAATCAACCCTTGTGATGTGATTAAAATAGTTTCCCATTTGTCATCACTTCTTTGTTCAGATAACCACTCCGTTTCTTAAATTATTAAAGTTTTTCTTCTTTTCTTATATGACGTATATATAATAACGTGCTTTGAGATTAAGCGAAAACAGAGCAAAGCATGAAAACCGAAAGTGATTAGGTCGAGTCTTCATAACTCCAACTTCTTATAGATCCTTGCTTTTCTTTTTATTATTATTATCTTCCTTTATTCTCTCTAAATTTCGTATTTTAGGCCCCGGTAAGAACTAATTCTCCCACTCGTTTTCATTTTTTAAATAAAATAAAAATTTTAAGCAAGATCATGATTGGTGTATAGATGACTGTTAAGTTTGTAATGATCCATCGATCTTCATATTTTGATGATATTTCTTATATTTCCATATAAAATCATTGGGTTTTTTTTCTTCTTCTTTTTGTTTTCGTCAACCTTGGGACTAGGGTCACTAGACTTTAGTATTTACTATTTAGGTGAAATCTAATTTAATAAACAACGACTAGTCAATTGAATGGGTTTTTCTGTACGTTTCAGTAAGATGGAGATAGAGAACGAGGAAGACAATCCAGCAGCATTGGGTGACTCTGGAGGAGACTTCGACTGCAACATATGTTTGGATCAGGTTCGTGATCCGGTCGTGACGTTATGTGGCCACTTGTTTTGTTGGCCCTGCATATACAAGTGGACTTATTCCACCAACAATTCAAGACAACGCGTAGACCAGTACGATAAGAAGGAATCCCCAAAATGTCCGGTCTGCAAATCCGACGTCTCGGACGCTACGCTTGTCCCTATCTACGGCCGGGGACAGAAAATCCCCCAGTCCGGTTCAAACGTACCGAACAGACCATCCGGTCCGGTTTATGACTCAAGAGGAGTTGGTCAACGTTTAGGAGAAGGTGAGAGTCAACGGTACATGTATAGAATGCCTGATCCGGTGATGGGTGTAGTGTGCGAAATGGTATACCGGAGACTATTTGGAGAGTCTTCGAGCAACGTGACGCCGTACAGGAGCGACCGTGACACAAGACTCCGGTTAAGACGGCGGACAATGCAGGCGGATGAGTATCTAAGCAGAGTCTACTTGTTCCTTCTTTGCTTTATGGTTATGTGTCTACTTCTCTTCTGATTATAATTTCATCTGGCATATAAATGAGGATGCATATATTTTATATACATGGACCTAACTAAAGAGTGTATATATGTGTATGTGTGTGAGAGTGTTGAATTGTGAAATCGCATGATGAGAAACATAATAAAGTCAAAATAAGAAATGGCACCAAATTGCCTTTTGTGTATTTTTGATCTAATAAAAATATGTGATGATGTGAGAAGATTGATGATAAAAAGGAGGCTTATCTTCAACACAATCGATCTTGTTCACCAAAAAGATAATAGTGGCATTAGAATGCGACGCAAACGGTGATGCTTGTGTCGGATAACAATCTTTTTTTGCAAAAAGAAAAAGGGATTATAAATAAAACAGGGGCCCTACATTGTGATTGATAACGGCGAACAAGACAGTGTTAGATGGAAGAAATAGAAACATTAACTAAAAAAAGTTATTGTTCTTGGTACGGGTCTTTCCAATACATAAAAATTTTGTAAACAGAATGGTAAAATGATTGAATTGTAGTGAGCTGTTTCATTAAAAGCATAGGGCAGTCTGAGATGAGTGTTATGGGTCCATATGAGACAACCCCCTCATTTATGGGATGTATTTTCTTAGCTTCAAAATTATACTTTTATTTGTCTATATCGGTATAGCCGTATAGGTTTTACAAAAAGTTCGATATTTCTTTTTGTTGTCGACTTTCAACAAGTCGAGAAAAAGGGAAGGACAAAAGAGTAAGACGGGCCTCAAAAGTAATCAGATAGATAACAAATGCAAAAGCAATAGCGGATTTACAGAGAGAACTGTAAAATGCGAGACCAAGGCCTTATTTACACAAACAGCACATAAAATTTAAGAGTGTATCAGTTTTGTTTCTCCTACATTACAACTCCACTCGGTAGAAACGAACCAGTTTCATGGTCTGCACTCTTTCCTCCTGCATTCCACATATTTTGTCTTTCCATGTTACAACCAAAGTTATTACAAGACAATCAAAATGGAAATGTAGTGTAATTAGTATTTACCTGACCCTTGACCGATTCTTCATCCGGATGCGGAAAATGAAAACCTGTTGAGCAATTCTCCAACTTTTCCGGATTTTTCACCCATGCTTTTCGACCTTCACTCACTTTCACCCCGAACCTCCAAGTCTACCACATCGCATACATATACATATGTTACAAGATTTGAATTAAAAAAAAAAACGATCTTTGAAAGAGTGAGTGAATCACATAGATACCTGAGAAAGCGGAAACGTGTCTCTCTCAATCACATCTCCTTCAATATTTATGCCAGTGCCTTGGCATTCTGGACAGAACACCGAAAATATTTGCCAGCTAACATCGCTTACCAACCCATTCCACTTCACACCACACTGATTTGTGCATTTCTTTTTTCCTTTTCCTTTTCCTTTTCCACGCACCATCTTGCTCCCAAGTATTTCATTCTCACAGAAGAGAAACCAGTGTACGACACAAGACACGTGAAATAGGTGGAAAGCCCCAAGGCGGTTTCTGCTGCTGCACGCAAGATTTCCTGTCTTCGTGTTTAGTATTGCTGCCGCGTCTTTCCCTGGAAGCATCTTCTGCTTACAAACTTCGCATATCCTTTCAGAGAATATCCTCTGTTGCTTCCTAAGCTCCCGTCTTACCGTTTTGTTCTTGATGACTCTTTTGTTCACGAGATGATCATCATAGCCAGCTATTAGAGCTCTTGAATCACGAGCTGAAGAATCTTCCTCAGAAGAGTCGTACAGGCTACACAGAGAGTCACTGGTGTCCTCTGGATCCGAAAAAGACTTCTTTCTCTTCCTGCCATTTTCTTCGCCGTTCCCTGATTCTGCTGGCTGATTAGATATGAAAAAACGCCTCGGATCGTCGAGCAAACCCAGCCTACCCAAATTGTAGAAGTAGGAGAATGTAACAATAGCAAAGTCATGCTCTGGGACAGTAGCCTTCTCCTCATCAGAAGGACCCTCGTCTCCTAACCACTCGCACCACAGCTTATCAACCCAAGTTGAGCGTCCTTTCGTTTCAAACAACCTACCAGCTATTCGGCCAAAACCAATAAACTTTGCTTCCACGTTAAGAGTTCTCTCCTTGATCAGCAAACCAGAGATTAACAGATTATCTGCACACGGACTAGGTTCATCATCAGTGTCCGCAGCAGCTTGATCATCTCCATTTGATCCATTAATCCTGCTTTCATCATACGTGACAATAGCAAATCTGTCATCGTCACTGCAATGCTGCAAAGGACCGGTAACACCTTCACCATCAGTGATTAGAGGTGTCTCCTCTTCTCCGGTTGAACTATCGAAGAAAAGGACACCATCATTAAAAGGCCACGGCTTTTCTCTAAGAAGTGTGATCCTAGCACAGGAAAATCTCTCCTTGTGAAGGTTCCCGTTCAAGTGTCCAAGCAAAATCGTGTCGCTGTAGCAGGGAGCAAGACACAAAGTGCAGAAGAACACGAACCGTTTCCCATCCTCACGTAGCTCAATGTACGTGTGACCTTGTGACCTCAACTTCTTCAGAGTATTTCTCGCCAATTGCTCTTTTAAACCAATAACAGGCTTTGAAAACCCTAATTCTTTACTCTCAGCCATTCAAGAGACTCAGGAGACGCAAATAAGTTCACACAAACCCAAAAGCAAATCCCCCAGTCGAAACAACAAACCCTAAAAGCTTCAACAGTCGAAACAAAACCCTAAGGAATCAGAATTCCGTTACAACCTTGGAGAAACACAACCTTCGAAATCCAAACGAACAAATCCAAGACAAGTTCTTTCTTCACACTGACTTACAGAAAATAGACTTACACAGGACGTTACAGCTTCGATTGGATCTCGAAATTCAGATGCAAAAGTAAAAACAAAACAAAAAAAACAAATCACGAAGGTTACCACCAAAGTAAGAGAAGGAGCCGAATCAGCAGAAATTATTTCCACATATTCGAGGCGTACTCGGAACAGGACTTCTAGCGATTCGTTTCATCCGTACACCGGCGAAAAGGTCAACGCGAGCCATGGAGAGATGAAGATAGAGAGAAGATCGCGAGTCCATCGCCAACATTTTCATGTCTTCCACGCGGAACTCGCGACACCAAAAAACTCTCTTTAAGGAAATTCCGAATTGACGGAGAACGGAGAAGAAACGACCAGACAATGTTTCAGAGCTTATGTCTAGAGGAGAGAGAAGAAAAGATGTTAACCGAAATTGAAGAAAGCTTGTCTTTTTACTCGACATAAACTTAATTCTTGTATTTTAGTATTCACGGATACAAGGTGTACCTCAACCGTCAACCGTTGGATTTTTGATGGTAGGGTAATGAACGGTTAGGATTTACCTTTTTTAGTTTAATTATAGTTGTGGAGATTCGAATTTTTTAAAAAGAGATGCCTCATCCCGATGAGTCTTGTGAGAATGGATAAACTCCAAGTCTACAGACATTATTTAATTAACGATTAAATGATAAACTAATTCCTCCATTTTACTTTAGAAAAAAACTATAAAGAGCTTGTTCGATATCACCATACTAGATTAAAAAAAATTTCTGAATTTTATTTTGTTGAATTTTTTTTTTTATAAAAAAACTGACATTAATAATATTTGCTAAAACCATATATAACTTATTTAAGATTTCAGAAAATACCTAATATATTATAAAATTTCAGTTTAATACATAAACATTCAAAAATTGATATTATGACACCACTAAATAAACAGAGTTAATTTGTTATGTTAAACAAAATTATTATAACAACATTTAATATTTAATATAATATGAATGATAAAATTAAAAAAAAAACTTAAAAATATATAAATTAAATAATATTTGTTAAAATAACACAAACTTTTTTATTTTTAAAATGATACATAATCTATTACGAAATTTCTTGTATGATACACGTTTATTCAATAGTTAAAAACTTAATATTATAATTTAAAATATGTTAATTCGTTAAATGTAGTCAATAAAACAATTTTTAACAACTTAAATTTTTAAGAATAAACTTTTTATTGTTTTAAAATCAGTTTTTTAAAAAAATTTTACTTTCAAAAATTCTAATTTATTTTCATTTTTAATTTTTCATAGTTTTTTTTTTTTTCACCTATCATCACAATCGAAAAGACACAAATTTCAAATTTTTCAAATTTTAATTCAATGATAAATTTTAAGGATATTGAAATGATTGTAGATGAAAACCATTCAAATCTATAGCATTAGATTCACAACCATAAATAAAAAAAAAACTCTATACTTTAATCCACAATAAAATAAATTTAACTACACATTAAAAAAATTAAAAGTTATTCTAATGATTCTTTTTAACGAATTAATATTATCTATATCATGGTATCAGGATTTTAACATTTTAATTTTGTCTTAATAATGAACTTGTAATAATTTGTGTGTATTTAAAATAAATATTATTTACTTCATATGTTTTTTAGGTTTGTTTCAATTTTATTATCCATGTGCTGTTAAATATTAAATACTGTTTTAATGATTTTGTTTGATAAATTAATATTGTTTATTTAATAGTTTGAAATTTTTAATTTTTGAATGTTTATGTATTAAACTGGAATTCTGTAATATAGTGTATATTTTAAAAAATATTTAAATAATTTATATATTTTGATAAGAATTATTAATCTCATGTATTTTAAAAAAATATATTTTTATTATACACTATCTATCTTATTATATTATCGATGTTAAAACCCTACCTTATGATATATTTTAAATATAATACTATTGTGTCTAGAGTAACACACAATATATATCTAAAATTTTAAGCCTTCAAAGTTACAAACTTATTTGCATTTTCAATATTGTAAACAAATGTATTTATAAATTATGGAGGATACCTCTTTGTAGATTAATATGGTAAAAGGTGTCCACAAGGAGTCTATCATTTTCTAGTATTTTTTTTATCTTTCAAATATAAATATCACCTCTGTTTATTTTTTTAGTCATATAAGAATTTTGTTTTTAACATGAAGCCACTAACATCATAGCTGAAATTTGGTTTTGCATTTGAAGTTCATGTACAAATACTGTGTAGTATTTGCAAGCGGAGCCGGCGGAGTGGAGCTCGAGCTAGGATTCGAGTTGGGCTGAAACACGTTGTTAGGCCCAGCCCAAGTAAGAAGTTTTTTAAACGTTTTTTCCTTTAATCTCCATTCTGATTTTTTATAATATACAATTATATTATGTAACAAGGAAACTCTCTTTTTGCAACCTCAAAGAAGCACTCATATTCCTTGTCTTCTATACTTTGTCATCAGATCGAAGTAACTTGTGATTTTTTGATGTTTGATCAATTTTCAATGGATCGGATACATTTTTATATTTAGAGACAGAGTACACTTGTCACTAAAAACTGATTTACAAGTTGTCAAGTATAAGTCTTGTTTTTGTTTATGTTTATTACTGATTTTTTTGAAAAAATGTTCTTTGACAAAAATTAAATTATTTAATTTCTTTCCATTTACTGAAAAGTATGTTTGTTAATCAATAATTAAGTACAACATGTGTTCACAAGAAGTAAAACTGTAGAGTTAATGAAAGAGGGAAAGGAAATTAAACAAGGAACTGTTTTAGAATTAAAGAATTACATCGAAAAGGAACAAAGCTATAGTTCTTGTTGATGTTGTGACTACGAAACGAGCTGTAATTAATTATCTCTTCGATCACTGTTTATAACTATGTTCTACTCTATTTAGTTTATAAGTTTGAAAGTCAAAGTCTATATTGTGTAAATGAGAATTAAACTCTGAGATGTGTACGTAGTGTAGATGGGATTCAGGGTAAAGAGGGTTTAGTTGGCGGTAAGAAGAATTTTCTGATCCTGATACGAACTTCATAAGATTCGAATTCTTTTAACTCAACTAATTAATTATTCAATTATTTCACGTGAATCAGGTATCATACACATGTTGACTTTACTGCCATTCATTGTACACTCTTTCACACATTCTATTATCGTCCACCTAACATTAATCTGAAACCACGAGCATGTGAAATATTGAAGTGAAAACTTTGCAAGCATCATTTGAGTATATGCACCAAATAAATCAGCCATGTCTATTTGTATATATATTTTTGGCACTAACGCTTTAAACACCACAATGCCATATAATCATTTTTAAACAAAACCAACCGTAATTGACGCTAGAAATATCTCCTTTATACATTTTTTCCACATAGCTCTAAGAAAGCAACGTCACATAAATGTAGGGTCGTATAATACAAAGTAGAAAATTGGTCATGTGCTTTGTTTATAAAATAAAACAAATCGTGGATCCACTTTTTAAATCAAATTTGGGACTGAGTGAGTGACCAAACCATAGTTATCACCTATTGCCCTACCAACGTCAATAATAACAAAAGAGTGAACTAATATGTCATTAGCGAGCTAAAGGTAGTTGTTCGTTACAGCATACAAATTAGCGCGAAAACGGTTACCTCAATTATTATAGTATATATTCACAATGCAATGATTTATGCGTTGTGGGCACGAGATTGGCCACAAAGTTTTCCTTTGCGTAGATTATTTAAGATATCCAGTCCTCCATTCAACTACACTCAATCATTCATAAACAGTAGTAATTGTACGAAAGTGTATCGGAACATGTATATGTTCTCTTTGAACTAACTAACATATCGATATATATATGTATAATGAAACGTAACACCGTGAAAAAATATACAGGAAGAAAATCAATGCAGTGTCGGATAAGAGATTGGGTAAGGGCAAGTCAGTGTCTTAACGGATTCCTCTTCTCCTCCACAGAATCTGCGGGAGATTTCAACGGTCGAATCTCATAAATGTACCAAAGCACCCCTCTAAGGTCCCCTGACAATTACACGCTGGATCGTGCGAAATCGACGCCTTAACTGTCGGTGGGTCCTATTGGAGTGGCATATTACCGTAAATAAGAGCAACGGCAAAGGGACTCAACCGGCAAACACTTTAAACAAAAAAAGAGAAACCACAGAAAAGCAGTTTGCTTCTCACTCCTTTTTTCTCTATATAACAACAACAACACTGACATATCAATTTCACAGAACTCACTCACTCACTCTCTCTCTCTCACTGTCGGCTAAACGAACTTCTTTACTTTTTCCACTTTCAGACTTTCCGGCGACACAGGCGATATCTCCGGAGAAAATGCAGCTCCCTACGACCATCATCTTAGCCACGCTCTGCATTGTCCTGCAGCTTCTGAATAGCTCCTCCGCTTCGGTGACGACCAATCGCCACGTGTCAAACGCTCACTGGCTTCCCGCCGTGGCCACCTGGTATGGAAGCGCCAACGGCGACGGAAGCGATGGTATAATTAAACCTCATCCACACTCAAGCTATAATGATATAAAAGTATAAAATTTTCTCATTACATACGGAATTGTGTAAAAAAACAAATGCAGGAGGAGCGTGTGGGTACGGTTCGTTGGTGGACGTGAAGCCGTTCCATGCGAGGGTTGGAGCGGTGAATCCTATTCTCTTCAAAAACGGTGAAGGCTGCGGAGCTTGTTACAAGGTTCGGTGCTTGGACAGGAGTATCTGCTCCCGGAGAGCCGTCACTGTCATCATCACCGACGAGTGTCCCGGCTGCTCTAAAACCAACACTCACTTTGATCTCAGTGGCGCGGCCTTTGGTCGCTTGGCTATCTCTGGAGAGTCTGGTCCCCTCCGCAACCGTGGTCTCATCCCCGTCATTTACCGCCGGTACATGTTTATTATTTTATTATTCTCTTTTAAGTCATTATTAATGTTTATTCTCTTCAGTAACTAACTCGTGACAGTGCACGAGCGAATTAAAAAATAGGAATTATATAGTTTTGTAGTAAATGGTAGTAGTAATTAATAGATTTTATTGCAATTGGTGTGAATGTATTAAACAAAAGAGGGGACTTTAACGGCGATCTCGTTTTTAATGGTCCCTCACATAGTTGACCGTTGACCATCTCGTCTTTCTCAATTCTCACTGCTCATTTTTTATATCTTTTGGTGCATAATATAAAAAAAGGACGGCATGCAAATATAGAGGGAAGAACATAGCGTTCCATGTGAACGAAGGATCAACTGATTTTTGGTTGTCTCTGCTGGTTGAGTTTGAAGACGGAGAAGGCGACATTGGCTCCATGCATATTCGCCAAGTACTTTCTTTTTCTTTATAACCAAACTCTTTTTACCTCTTTCGACTTTAATTTCCCTTTTTCTTACCACAAAGTCACTCACTGAGTCACTTCCACTTCAAAGTCTACTTTTCTTTTGTATAATACTAAATGAAAAAAAGGAGGAAAAGTCTTAGTGGAGTGAGCACAATCATGGTTCTTTATTGACCAACTAGAAAGGCACACCACTTAAGTCTACTAAAGTAACAATAAATTAAATAGACTCAATTGTAAAGATGGGTTTCCTTTGTTAAATGGTGCAGGCAGGAGCGAGCGAATGGTTAGAGATGAAGCACGTATGGGGAGCCAACTGGTGCATCATCGGAGGACCACTCAAAGGACCGTTCTCCATCAAGATCACCACTTTGTCAGCCGGTAAAACACTGTCGGCCACAGACGTCGTGCCCAGAAACTGGGCTCCTAAAGCAACTTACAGTTCCCGCCTTAACTTCTCCCCCGTCCTCTGAAAGACTCTCATATTCCTACTACTATATGTGTGATCGTCTATTTTGAAGAGATAAATAGAGAGTGACTGCTGGCCGTAGGATGGCAATTGTAAGAAAGTCCATCCGAATTCAACGGCTCTTGCGTTCTCTCCTCTTCATCCTCGTGTTGATCTGTGTGTGTTGTGTGTGTGTCGGTGAGTGTCTAGGAGCCACTGTAGCCATCTCCAAAGGGGAGATAGAGCTAGGAGTAGTTTTTGGTGGTGTCATGTTTTCTTTCCCTTTCTAATTCTTGTCATGTTCTCCTTCTATTGTGGGACATTGCTTGCTATCATATGAATATTTGTCACTTTCTCTTTTTATCGTGGGACATTATTACATAATGTATCATATGATATGACTATTCGGTGTATTTCAAAGAAAAAACATTGAAACTTAACCAGAACAGAGTATCTCCTTATTTCCCGTCTCAAAACCCAAATATATGAAAATATATGAAAATGTTACGAACGTTCAGGTTTCTTCCAATAACTGCATCTTGGGGATTGTCCTTAACTGATTTTGGATCCTATTACAAAGAGCAAAAACTACATTGAAAGTACCAATCTTTCCCATATCATTATGCATGTAGATGATCGTTAATTAAAAAAAGTATAGACAAACTTGTAACATATATCATTTTATTTTTCATTTTTATTTATTCATTCAAAAAAATTTATCATTTTATTTTTCAATTGATTATTCATTTTTTTGGTTTCCTGTTTGTAAAATGCAATTTGGTGTTTTTTGTGATCTTTGTTTACGGAACACATTCGTCTCCAAATCGGAAGATTTTTGTTTTTAAAAAACACGGTTGATATCTTAAATCTTAAGCCCATTGGGCTTTTAATTAAAGTTCCTATATCTAGCTATATGTTTATGAGCTTTATCATGCTAACCATAATCCACACAAGTTCATTAGCCTTGTTGGTCCCGATGTTTTTTTTTCATTTTCTCAGAGATAACTCTTTGTTATTCCATTTCAGCGATCAGCTGATAGTGTCACGTATCCCCTTTTGTCCTTCTCAAGGTGAATAGCGGTTTGACTCGACCTGTTAGAGCCAAAAATATAAAGACATTATTGAGACAGAGTCCATGCATAACATGCTAACAATAGCCATTGATTCAAGGTGATTATATAGTATTTATCTGATTCAATTTCGAAATATACAGAGATCCAAAAAGATTGAACAATGTAGTTGAAAACTTGAAGTAGAAGAAGCAGACATGGCTTATCTATATACCCAATATCCTCGCAAAGCTAAGTCCTATACCATGTGATTCATATCACTGGTAAATAAGGGGTCTTTTTCAAAACATCAATAGTCACAGAAGAAGATGATATATGTGGATTTAACATATATATACTACACAGGTCCTTACTCGAAATCAGATTAATAGAGGCTGATTCCAAAATTGGAAGGGAGAGATGCATGTATAAACGAAGAAAGATCCTTGGATTATAACATGAAGAACGCAAACGTTCAGTTTTAGGTGTTCTTTTCCTCCAGACTACACATCTCTTTTAGTGGCAGACGACTTTCTTTACAAATCATTCCTCTTATTTAGCGGATTATAGTGCGTTTTCAACCAATCATCCTCTTTTATTTTGCAATCTCAAAGCGTATCACATATACATTATATGTCTGCGATATTTTGGTTCTATTATATAACAAAAGAAAAACTGATTGGTTGGGTATTTGGGTATTTGGGTTAGACTTAAATAACTAGCAGCAGAGCACTAGGCAGTAAAAAACTCACTAAAATAACCGGAAACAAAGGGATAAGAAGCATTCAAGGGAGGTAATAACACGTGAAGGGGCACGTGACAACCCAATAACCAGCTTCCACGTCACCTAACCCCTCGTGGGCTCTACGCTACTTTTGTTTTGGGCCTCCTATAAAACAAAACACATACAAAGAGACAAACTAAACAATTTAACTCAACTAAAAAACAAGAGTCACTTATCGCCAAGATACAATAGGGGTGGGGCCCAGCATAAGGAATCCATAATTGAAAGAAAGAAGAGGTGACTGACTCATCTTGAGGATAGGACCCTCTAAGGCCGCCACTTGTTTCCTATACCTCCTTACTCATCCACTTTCTCATTTCTCCCAATATTTCACACGAGAATATCAACATCTCGTATCGCTTTCCAA
Organism: Sisymbrium altissimum; assembly: GCA_900406495.1. Classification (NCBI taxonomy): domain Eukaryota; kingdom Viridiplantae; phylum Streptophyta; class Magnoliopsida; order Brassicales; family Brassicaceae; genus Sisymbrium; species Sisymbrium altissimum. The sequence continues at coordinate 116,918 of OVBI01000098.1, forward strand.
AACCTGGATCCCACTGATCCATTGCACGGTATCGCTTATTTTATATCATTTCGAAGTTACCATTTTACCCTCAAAGCCAATGTTCCTCTGGCTATAAGTACATACCTCAACTCTCCTTCATCTTCCGACAAAATCTGCTAATCTCTCTTCAGTCTACACAAGAGCTTCTCAAATACTTTTAAAGCTTCCATTTTCGAAGATCTCAAGAAAAGAATATTTTCTACGAAAAGATGAATTATGTGAACAAGGTTTGGATGGCAGCATCGTTCGTGGCTGTTCAAGGAAACGCCGATCATGGCGTCAAGTTAAAAACCGGCCTCAGCTCCGCCCACCGCCTTCAGCGCCGACTTTCCTCCGATCTCCGCCCTCTATCCGCCGCCGATATCCCCATTGATGGTGTTCCTTCAGAAGAAAGACGGCGTACATCTTCTTCCACTCCCGATGAATCTCTCCGTCAGGTCATGTACCTCAGCTGCTGGAGCCAAGGCTAATTCTAACTCCATCCATCTACAGATGATGATGGTGACTCGCTCGTAGACCCGCTGAGTCAGAAAAAGCGAGTTGGATTTTCTGATGATAACTGTATATAAGTTTGGTGTAATCTAGTCATCTATGTGAATATTAGAAATGTTCAAAAAGATCAAAAAGCAAGCGTTCGTTTATGAGAACTCTGTTTTCTGTTTCAAATATCTGAACATCATCTCTCTTCCAAATTCTCAATCAAAGTTGTCTTGGAATCTTGATTGTGATTACCACTAATTCAACTTTATCCACAGTGAAATTTTATTCTCAATTATATAAATAATCACAAAAGATTCCAAACCATCAGTATCTAATGGGACCAGACAAGTCAGTCACTCCATAAAGTTATTAATTTTTTTATGGCTGTCATTATTGAGTTAGGTCTATATCCCATTGAATAATTCAGCATTTTCAGTTTTAAATAAAACAAAATTATGCATTTTCATCTTAAATTAAACTGAGAGATTATATACTCATAGGCCCAAATTATTAAAGGCTCGAATGTTTACCCATTGTCAATATTGGGCCATGGCCCATGTTCTGTGGCATAATATGACTTCGAATGAAATCGGAGCGTATCTGGTGGTCAATCCAACGGTCCAAACCTGACGACGCTCCCAAAATGGAGTAACGTCTCCTGCTCCCAACGGTCAAATAATCCTCAAGAAATACTCTCCCTCTTCCACTCCCTCTTCCTCCTCAGAGCCCCAGATTCATCTTCCACAAAGAGATCAAATTTCTGAAAAATGACTTCGAATGAGCATACAGAGACGCTCAACGCTCCAAACCTTCAGATCTGGAACAACGCCGCCTTCGACGACGGAGATTTCAGTCATACTTCCGCCATCGAAGCTTCTTGGTCTAATAACCTCCCTCCCGATTTCATCAACTCATCGTTCGATTCCGATTGTAGCAAAGAGAATCAGATTCCGATTTCTGTTTCCTCTTCGCTCAAATCCTTAGTCTCGTTGAACACCACCGACGATGATCCGCTTCGCTCCGGTAATGTTAAAGAAAAGCCACCACCGAAGAGCTGGTGCGAAGCTCCGCCAGCGAAATCCAAGACAGTGAAGGCGAAATCCGGCGGAGATCAAAGAGATATTGATGCAGAGATCGAAGAAGTAGAAAAGGAGATCGGCCGGTTATCGGCGAGATTGGAATCGCTCCGGTTAGAGAAAGCCGAGCAAACCGCAAGAAGCATTGCTATACGAGGAAGAGTCGTTCCTGCGAAGTTCATGGAGTCTCAGAGACAGACAGTTAAGTTCGACGACTCGTCTTTCGCAGGTTCGAAATCGAGAACGACGACACGTAGAGGCGTTAGTCTAGGTCCAGGGGAGATATTCTCGGCTGCGAAGAAGTCTGAGACGGCGACGACGCCTCTTCAATCGGCTCAGAATCGACGGAAGTCTTGTTTCTTCAAGCTTCCTGGTATTGAGGAAGGGAAAGTAGTGACGAAAGCTAGGGGAAGAACGAGTTTGAGCCTGAGTCCGAGATCTCGTAAAGCTAAGATGACTGCTGCTCAGAAGCAAGCAGCGACGACGGTTGGGTCAAAGAGAGCGGTGAAGAAAGAGGAAGGCGTTTTGTCATCGATCCAGCCTAAGAGACTCTTCAAAGAAGAGGAAAAGAGGAAACCTTTGAAACCTGGAAGAGTGGTTGCGAGCAGGTACAGTCAGATGAACAAAATGGCAGAGAAGGAGAGAGATGTAAGGAAGCGTTCGTTGCCTGAGAATGAAGAGAAGGAGAATCACAGGTCGGAGAAGAGAAGAGCTTCTGATGAGAATAAGAAGAGCGAGGGGAGAGTGAAGAAGAGATGGGAGATTCCATGTGAAGTTGATCTGTATAGCAGTGGTGTCAACGATGAGACTCCTATAGGGAAAGAGCTTCCTAAGATCAGAACGCTTCGTGGTCGTGCAGGAGAGAGCCCTCGTGATTCAGGTGCTGCCAAAAGAGTTTCGGAATTGGAAAGCAAGAATCGTAACTTCACGTTTTGTCAGCTTCTGAGGTTTGAAGAGTAGTGAAATGATCATAGCAGATAATCAATTTGAGTTAAAAGAAACCACAACTCTTGTTGTGGGGATTTGATTGTGAATTTGGTTTGGTTTCGATTTGTATTTTTGTTGCTTGCATCTGGACTGTAGATGCAAGCATTAATGTTCTGTGCATCTTTGTTCGGATGCTTAATGTCTAAATACACATAATATAAGATTGTGAGTTCTTTTCTGTTATCTATCTTCTGTAAATTTCAATCAGCTCCATGAATAACGAGAATGGTTCTCATAAAAGGTTTTGCTTCGTCACTAATCACAAGGAATCCACAGCTTCGTGGGATTTACACCAAAAGTAAACAACAAAGAGAGAGACTGAATCTTGGTTTTTCCTTAAAGACAATATCACAAACACATTACAAAATGAAGTTTTTGGATCAGATACGGCTTGAATCCCTCCCGAATATGTACCTCCTTGTCCAGTCCGACACCACCAGAGCCCTTGTTCGCCAGCTAACTTGCTTGCTGCATTCACCACATCATTTGTGTTTCATCTTTATTCACCCTTCGATTCTATTACAGTACTTAAAGAATAACTCTCAGCATTTATTTACCTGGCATAAACAGAGTACCAGAGCCACTGGGTGCTTCTTCCAGCTGAAACCCAGTCTCCGGGTAGTTCCGCAGCAGCTTGGTCCCCTCCCAATGGAGCAAATTGTCCAAAGTGCTTGTACCTGTCATCAAGCACAAAAAGAGGTTTCATCTATGTATTGAAAGAAGTTTATGAGGATGCAAGAGTTTATTAGATTTTGGCATTACTGGAAGGGACGGAACTGGTGATGCCCGCCAGTTCTGAAGCGCTTAGGACCTTCAGGATGCTCTTTACAATGCTCCATCCTGTTGAAGCATTGTGCAAGATAAGAACCTTGCTGGGCAGCAACCTATACAATAACAAACAATGGGACCACTGAGCCTGAGTTCTTTCGAGAAACAACGTGATCATATGCATTGGTGAAGCCACTAAGTGTACCTGAGCAGTTGCAGGCAGGCTCTTCATCTGTGAGTCCACACCCGAGAGAGCCGATTTGAATTCTTCGATGTTTACTTCTTTCTTTGCATTTCCTTCCGAATCAGCCAAAAGATCTTTGATATTCCTCATATGCTTGCTTTTCAGGTACAGCTCAACCTGAGGGTACCTCACAAGGATATCGTCAACTACGTCTTGTAATTCTTCTACTGTCAAGGTTCCTGAGTTGTCCACATCTGCAGCTTTGAATATGTTTGCAATATCCTCCTAAACCACTCCCAAGACAGATTAAGATTCAGTATGCAATTATGGAAACAAAATAAACAATATCAACAGTTTAATAATGGGTTCACTGACCATGATTTTGCGTTGAGCTATGGAAGCACAATCTCCAACTGCATACACATTCTCACATTCTTTCACCTGTAACCACTCATTGGTTGCCAAGACTCGTCTGCCTCCTTGGCCAACTTGCTCCATGAAATCTTTTACAACTGGACGACTTCCAACTCCAGTGGACCACAATATCAATCCATGAGGAAGACTTACGACTTCTCCACTTGATTTGACTTTCACAGAGATATCTTTGTCAGACACGGACATCACACGCATGCCCATCAGAACATCAATACCATCTCGCAAGAATTTTTCTTCAGCAAATGAACTGATACGTTCATCAAACCTACAATAACAATCTACTTGTCAAACACCACACTACGTCCGCCTTGAAGAAAATGGCGGCAAAGTCCATAGTGTTATTTCACTTACGAATTCAAAATATGATCTCCAGATTGAATGAGTGTTATTTTGACGAGTTCTTTGACTGAAGGATATATTTTGGTGACATCCTCTTCGATAAAGTCATGTAGCTCAGCAGCAAACTCCACACCAGTAGGACCTCCTCCAACAATAACAAAATGAAGCTTTGTTCTTCTTTGTTCTTCAGTGAGACCAGGAAGCAGTGCTTTTTCAAAGCAATCAATCACTCCTCTACGAATCCTCTGTGCATCCTCTACTTCCTGCAGGAGTTTTGAAGATATAAAGTAGGAAACTCGGAGAACAATCTACTTCACAGTCGAAACCAATAAGCTTACCTTGAGAAAATGACAGTTCTCAAGAACACCAGGAGTGCCAAACGTGTTAACTTGTGCACCCACTGCTACAATCAAGTAGTCATATTCAAGAGAAAACTCTTGGCTTGCTTCAGGATCATCCTTGAAAACTGGTTTACATTGGACCTTCTTGTTAGTAGGATCAATCTTAACACAATCTGCTTCCCACAATTCAATTTCCCCATTTTTCTGCCAACAACAAAGTCTATAAACTTAACAGATGATAATGATTGCCTCCGCATATACAGTTTGCACGACAGAATCCAAGTTACCTTCTTTGTTATATTACGGACAGACTCAACAATGCTTCTAGCTTCAACAGTTCCACAAGTGACGCTAGGTAACAATGGCGTAAAGGCAAAGTAGTTCTGCGGAGAAACAACTTGAACATCGTAGGAAGATATATCAAGATCTTTAAGGAAGCTTATACCAGCCCATCCAGTGCCGAGCACAACTACTTTCTTCTTCTTCTGCTGCTCCTTTTTGTTAGCATCTGCGTTAGAATCTGAGTACGCAACTAAACTCCCACCACTGCACATGTATAGAAATACAACGCACTCTTAATGACCAAATCCAAAATGTTATCTTTGCCAAGCTGCAGTATCAATGGCTTCCAGTGCACAAGAAGATTGAGAAACACAGAAAACAGACGGGTTTCGTTCACTCCAAGTCTAGGGAAGCTATAGATTTTACAGTAAAAGAACGTTGTCGAAAGAAAACAGTAAAAGTTATCTAAAATAAAAAAGCTTTTGAGACAAAAAAAAAGTAGTGAAAAGGTCAATCCTTTGAGATACCATCGGAATGAGAAAACGAAGTCATAAAAGGTCTCGACTTTTGGAAACAGATGAAAAAGTGAGCATTGGAGGGCGTTAAACCTGAGAGTGCCGAGTAGAAAGAGCTTAGAGGCAAGTGGAGTAGATCGAGAGGCTCTTCCGAGAGAGGAAAGTATTGTCATTTTGGTTCAAACGCCTGGAGAAAACGAGGGTTGATTGATTCTGGGAGGACAAAGTACTAAAGGATCCAGGACTTATGGGAAATATCTCTGACCAAGTTCAAGTATTTAGCTTTCGAGGACTTTTCTTGTGGATCAAAAGCAATTATATTTTATTTATTGACGGAAGTGTATTAGTGTCTCCAGATGTGCAAGTCAATTTTTATCTGTTGATATACTCCCGAATTAATAGCTACCATGTGCCATGCTGATATCGATGGCTATTTTTAAATCCTTTTCCTCAGTATGGATTGGAATATAAGCTACAGGACAGAACTTAGGAATTGGCAACATTTGTAGTTTTACATTTTAGAGAACAATATAACGAGAAGTTGAGGGAGTAGTTAGAGATGGATAAACCCAATATTTGGTTTTCGAATTCTTGTGGCAAAAACAAGCTTTAGTATACAAGGGACAAGGCTCAGTTTGTGTATATCAATTGTAGATACACAAGCAATGCACACAAGGGACTCAACCGTTAAATCCAATTATCTCAAGCTGTCCTCTCCTTTTTTAATTTAGCAATCGACAAATTTCATATCGGATAAGGCCTCTTTTCAACCAGCTTTATAACAGGAGCGCATCATAATTATTTGTGATTCACGTGTTTCAGATGAGTCTTTTAAACAATTCGTAAATCTCAAACAAAGCCAGATCTGGACTAAATAAAACCAAAAACTAGTAGGTAGATAATCAAATAAGTGGTTTAGCGGATAATTTTAGAGGCTAAACTATAATAAAAGTATGCCTCCACGTTTAAACACCGCGATTCAATCTATGCCTCGATGACTAGCATTATTTTCGTTGAGTATTCGTGAAAACAAGCTAAAGGTGAGTGAGGCATCAAAATAACACAAATATCGTTTCTCCCCCCTCAAAACAAAAGAACTACAAAATCACATACGCATCAGAAAACTATAACTCGGAATCAGAACCATAGAAACGAAAAAGCATAGTAAAAGCGGACAACAGAGATATTGAGATGAAGAAGAAGAAGTGACTCCATTATATAGTATCCTTGCAAAGCCCTAATATTTTAGGGCTAAGTTGAAATGGCCGAAATCAATTTACTAAAATGGGCTATTTTAATACTAATGGGCCGTAAATATGAATCCACAGAAATTCTCTAGAAACATTCGGTAGTAGAGGTACAATCACTAATCATTAATTCACTAATCACTTGTAAGAAATTCTCATGAAACATTTGGGCAAACGTACAAAAAAGTACAACACAAACTAGTTTTGTTTGGTCTCTAATTTTCGTTGTTTCACAAAATTCCAAGCAGAGAATCAAACAATCATCCAAGTCAAGTGCCTGTAACCAGCCCATTTTGCAGCAAGTCGGACACCAATGGCCAATGCTGCAGCCAACAACGGCATTGGTGGTGCTTTCCTTAAGCTCTGTCTCTCTTCTTCAGATGAGGTCTTAGTTGAATTGTGATACATGGCCAGAGCCAGATACCCTGTGATGGCCACCACTCTCACCCAAGGCTCCCCTACTCCCGCCAGAACAGCTGCAGAAGGAAGCGCCGAGGTCACATCGTCTCTCTTCTTTATCAACCGCGAATATCCATACATACCCACCAAGACAGTCCAGAAGAAGGGCTCTGAGATGTAGCTCTGCACAGCTGCATACCCCAAGAGACCAGCAAGAGTGACCACATACGGCTGCTTGCTGATCGCGTTAGGCGCAACTGCTTCTCCTATTGCAAGCACCGAGGATGCAAGAAGGATCACCGTTGTTAACTCTCTCACAGGTGTGTAAGCCACAATCCCGGAGTAGAACGCCCGGAGACTGTAGATTGCAGTCTCTACAAGGGCGATGAGAGAAGTAATGGGATCGCCTATAAAGTGGAAGACAAGGGCCAATGCGAACTTGGAAAGGTCTCCAAGAAATCTAACGATGGCGAAAACTGCGTTTCTCCAGTTGGATAGTTCAAACAAAACTGCCCTCCACGCATACACAAGAAAAGCTAGAGCTGCAACACAAGATTCCATAGTGTTACTAGATATATTCCCTTAATTCAACAATACAGCAATGGTATATGGACAACTGAAACAACCTTAAACAAATGCTAAAATCCGTTCACAATCTCAGTGGGGAAATTAAAACCAATCAAATTCTAAGACAAGAACAGAAAAGGGAGACGTACCGACAAACCAGGGCCATGTAATAGGACTGTCGGGTGCTTCTTTGGTCAAGTATCTGAATCTACCAGGCATAGTGCTCTCTTGCCTCGCCAATCGCTCCGACTCATCCTCTGTCTCACCTTTCTCTGCATCTTCTTTCTCGCACCTCGTCGAAACCCTAAGTCTTACACTCGGAAACTTACCGGAAACCCCGACGAAACCACGGAGGCTCGCGCCGGGATTCAAAAACTGCGGTGGAGCAAGTGTAGTAAGCTTATTATCTCCATTAAGATGAGAAATTCGGTAAACAGGGGAGAAACGGATAGAAGGAATGCGAGAATTGCGGCAGAAGGAAGACGAAGAAAGAGATGGTGAAGAGAGAGCGTAGAACGTCATCGTCATCGTCGTTCTGAAGCTTTTTCCGATAACAACAAATAGCTTTTACCAAAGAGTTACCAAATTGGGCCGTTAAAACAGAACAAATTGGGCCGTTAATGCAGAACAAATTGGGCTTTCTGATTTAAGGCCCATTAAGAAGAAGTATGGTACGCGTTGCCCTACGCCGATATCACGAAAAGAAAGACTCAAAGAGAAATAAAACCGCAGTCCCGCCGGAAACAAAGCAAGTAGCAAAGTAAAGCAATGGCGGACGTTGTTCAGTACCGCCTCGAGCGGATGGTTGACGAGTTTGATGATTTAGAACGTAGAGGAATCTTCACTCGTGCAGAGATTTCTGAGATTGTGAAGCAGCGACGTAAGTTCGAGTACCGGCTAAAGCGACCGAGCCCACTCAAACAGGACTTTCTAGCCTATATTGACTACGAGTCTCAGCTTGATGAGCTCCGACGTTTGCGGAGGAAGGCTATTTCGCTTGAGTCTGAGACGAAGCTGAAGAAGTCGATTTCTGATTACGCCGGCGTGGCTAAGATTTTGGAGATTTATAGGCTTGCGACGAGGAGGTACAAGGGAGATATCAATCTTTGGTTTAAGTATCTCGAGTTCTGCAAACAGAAGAGAAATGGGAGGATGAAGAAGGTAAAAAAGCTTTCGACTTTATGATTTTTTACTGCTTTGTTTTGGTATGTTCCGATGTTTGAATTGAGTTGGTTTATCTTCAACGTGTGTAGGTGTTGGCTCAAGTTATAAGATTTCACCCTAAAGTGGCGGGAGTTTGGATATATGCTGCGGCTTGGGAGTTTGATAGGAACTTGAATGTTGCTGCAGCTCGTGCTCTTATGCAGAATGGCTTGAGAGTTTGTCCGAACTCTGAAGACTTGTGGGTGGAGTATTTGCGGATGGAACTTACTTACTTAAATAAGCTGAAAGCTCGTAGAGTTGCGCTTGGTGAAGATGAAGGAAGTTTGGTGCGTAACCAGAAAACCGGCGAGGATGAGAAATGGAAAGAGGAAAATAAAGAGCTTTTTATGTCGATGGATGAGAAAGAAGAAAAGGGCAAGGACGAAGACGACGACGACTCTGGTGTTGAAGATGGTGAGGATGCGACTGAGAAAGTTGATATCTTTCGGGAAAAGGGATCTAATGTTCTGCAGGCCATTTATAGTGGAGCCACTGAGGCTCTTCCATCTAGTTTTGACTTGAGGAAGCGTTTTCTCGAGATTCTAGAGGCTACAGATTTGGCGCATTCAGATGATATCCGCAATACGATTCTAAGTGACCTGAAGCGTGATTTTTCCAACGACCCTGAATACTGGAACTGGCTTGCAAGCCATGAAATGAGTAGCTGTATTAGAGAAGAGACAAGGGTAGAGTTTACGGATCCTCAAATGCAAAAGGCTATTCAGGTAAAACTCACCTTGACTTATGTGTATGCTTATAACTAGGTAGGGGGTACATATATTCATTAAATGCTCAAGTCTGTTTAAGTTACTGTCAGCCATAGTTGTCCTGCATTGCCTTAACATGGATTATCTGAATCGAATATTAGCCTTGGTGATACGTTCTCTTTTATGTTTGAATTTGAAGTCAACTTCCCTCGCATTACATTGGATAGGAGGAACACTGGTTATTGGGTAGCTTACTCTAGCACCTTCTGTTCAGTCTTATTAGTAGATATTACAATCTGATAGGTCTATTATGTTTCGTCTCCTGAATGAAGGTTTTTGAAGAGGGCGTACAAACTATTACTTCAAGCTCTATGTTTGAGATGTATATAAAGTTTTTAACGGAGGCTATTGAGCGGTCAAATGGCGACGACGATGAAATTTCACCTTCGTCTGATCCGAGTGGGGAGTGCATTTCACATCTCATAAATGTGTACCAAAAGGCTGATGGAGCCGGGTGTTTGACTGAGGAGCTTGCTAATGAATATGTTTCTCTGTACTTGAAACTGGGAAGGACAAATGATGCTCAGAAGCTTGCAGAAAAGCTTTGCTCTGGACAATTTGCGGGTTCAGCTAAGTTATGGCTTGCAAGAGTTTCCATCGAAACAGAATCACTTTCAAAGAACTCTACTCCTAGTAAGGCAGATTTGAAGTCAGTCTTTGAGCTCCTTTCAGATGCTTTGAAGAAAGTACCGATCGCCGAATCTGAGAGCTTGTGGCTTTTGGTATGTGACTAATATATCTTCCTAAAAAATACCCTATCCTGTTAATATAAGCCAAAACTAATAAAATGCCTTTTGTATCACAGGCTTTTAAGTTCTCTGCTCATCGGAGAACTTATTTTGACAAGCTTGTAGAGATGTCCATCCTATCAGTAGCCAAAGGCAATAAGGGGAGCGACCATGTGTTTTCTCTTGGTTCCTTAGTGGTAAAACTTGTTCTTCAAACAAAATGGAGCCACAGTGCAAGGGAGATATACAAGAGGTGAATCACAACTCCTTTAGCTTGAGTCACACATCCCACTTTATTCTAATCACTGTTTCCCTAAAATTTGCAGGTTCTTGGCTCTTCCCCGTCCCGGTCTTGTTCTATACAAAGATTGCATTGAAATAGAGACCAACCTTGCAACACTAGGTGATAAAGATAGTCTCAGAAATGTTCGGAAGCTTTACGATTCCGCTGTTGCAAGTTACAGTCAAGATGTGGAGTTGTGGAAGGATTACTATTCATTGGAGACAAAGGTAAGGCAGATTCATGAGACCATGGCTAAAGTACTTAAAGTAGGACTTGATGTCAAATGCTCTACTGTTCATGTTTTTCTGTGTGATTATTGCAGATGGGAACATCAGAGACGGCCAATGGTGTGTATTGGCGCGCAAGAAAGACTCTGAAGGAGTCAGCGGATTTCGTAGTTGGATCTGATTTAATGTAGTTTCGATATAGAGGAAAAACAATGTTTGCCCTGCATTTTTGAAAGTGTGCGAGTCTTTTGATCCATAAGAAATGAATATTTGTTTTGTAAGGGCCAGTCGGTTGATAACACTTGAACCCAATTTTGATATAAAACATTTTGATGCTACGAAGGCCTCTGCGTCTATGGTTTCACCATTTTGTTCAATATACGAAGAATCTACATGCTGTATTGCTAATTATTAAGCAACTATGCTCTGTGGAATTAGTGCCCCCCCGTTTGGTGTCCAATTAGGTAAAAAGTAACTAACCTGAATCAGTTTGGAGCACGAATGTCCTTCACTCGACGTGTCATGAGCTTAGCTCAGATTCATGCTGCGCAGGTCCGTTCTTAAGTGGTCTCTTCTTTTGCTCAGCGGTATGGGTGCCGCTGGTGCACATTCTCACTGGCGCATCCCTCGCTTCCAACACTTTGTTGGATGTATTGATGATTGCTTCCAAGTCTCTTATCCTCATTTCACGTTAATCAGATCATTTTTCTGAACAATCAAAAAGGTTAAAACTTTAGGTAAATGGCTGTTTTGTTCTCTCAGTACATGATGAATTGCTAGTTATATTTCTGTGTTGCGGGTCATCATCATGGAGCTGCCAAGGTTAACCCTGGAAACGGCAAAGAGGAACATATATGTTTTGTGTACTTTTCTTACGTACGTATTCATACTGGAAAGAGAGAGCAACATGTTGTGTAATGGAGTAGATTAATTCATATGATTCACATTGCCTCCTACTACTTTCTTCGCTCGCCCTTTTATTACATATATTAGGTTTTTCATATCTTTTCTTTGCAGATCCCCGCACAAGGAAGGCTCTATGGAAATAGGTTTTTAAAGACGACTACACAATGAGAGGACTGTACTGGCAGAGTTTGATAAATACTGCGTGTAACGTTTTCAATTAAAAACTAGACTCTCATATCCTCTTTTATCTTGTGACGATTTGGGTCTGTGTTAAAAACATAAAAACCCAACTTTTTGGTAGATGGTGATAATAAAAGTATGCATCATTTTGGGGATTCCATTTTAACAGTGTTCTAATAAAGGGCTTTTTGGGTAATATGAAGAAATGTCTCTTTTCCCTTGTCCCATCTCCTAAAATCACAGACCGTAGTAGCTGTGCCATTGACAACTTCGTCTCTCAAAGCTGTCAACAGCTAATAAAATAAATAATTACTTAAGAATAAAAAACTTTATTTTTTTCTCCGCCACTAACCAAAAATCAAGACATGCACTAACTCAGGCATGCTCGTCTGCATGTTCTTCTAGGAAATCAACTTTTTTTTTTTTAACTTTTTCAACTGCTCCATTCAACGACCCATAAGATAAGAATAGATATAACAGTTTAGAATCTTAGAATAAAAGTCTTAAATGCAACCAAGTCTCAAGACATTTTCATTAGTGGACTCGTTTAGTTTCTTCAGGCTTTGACATTGCTGGTGAAGTCGACACAAGTCTGGCAAGTACAATCAGAGAAACGGCATAAATCGCAGCCAAAGCAGACGCAAGAAGTGCAGCCTTTGCAGGTTGGCGACCGTGTGCAGCCTCTATACACTTTCCTGCTTCCTCTCTCTTCCTCTGCCTCACATGTTATACTGCAACCACCATTGATTATATAATACCGTATCATTTTCACATTATCTTCCTCGACTTAAATACAATGATGACCAATAAAAAAAACGTACTTGTCGTATGGAAAGTCTGAGCATTTCCAGTTTGGATCCGCCATTGCGTTGTGGTGCACGCGGCATTCGTCTCTGCTCCTCAACCTGAACCTCCTCTCCTTACCACATTCGATGCACCCAACAAACTCATCTCTATGGAATACTTTGGTGCCTTGTGATTTGTTCGACCTATTGCACTTCTTTGATGCTTCGTTATAGTATTTGAGCAATACTGTCTTGAACAATGGAACCTTTTCTCCTCCAATGATAACCCACACATTGTTCTTCCATTTCCTAGCTGTTTCTCTGCCAGAATGCTTCTCGAACGCAGCTGGTGTTAACTTGTCTACAGTCAAAAACTGTTCATGTCAGATCACTTTTTCAAAGAGAGCTCCAAATGTAGCAAGAGGCTAGAGAAAGTGTCAGTAGCTACAAGCTGCCTCAAGAACTAACGGCAATGAGGTCGCATCGAACTTTGAAAACAAGAGTATACACGTAACACTAAGCGAGGAATATCATATGTCAATAAAGGTACTACTTTGGCCACTAAAGAAGAGAGTCATCATCATTACACAAAGACAAGCAGCCTAGACATTACATTGAAGCAAATCAAAGCCATTTCATTTTCTGCAAGGATGGGATCTAGCAAGCATACATTAAGAGTCATTGACCGTCAAGGTAATTAAACAATATCCATAAGACATTTGGTAGCTAGTTTCTTTGGTAAGAAAGAAAAGAGCAGTCTTGATGTAATCCTGCTAACTAAAGACGTTAGCTTTAGTAGCCTAATGTAATAATATCTAGGCAAAGACAAAGGATCAGTGTGAAAAGGAAGAGTTAGATAAGAAGACAAGACCACTTAAAAGAGACAACAAACAGTTGAGGAAGAGAGAAAGGCATAAAACCCTCGTTGCCTTAAAATAGTAGAAGCCATCTCGAGAGTAGAGCAAGAGAAAGCGAGAGGCATCAACGTTTAATCACACACACATTCACATGTAACATGCACACAAATCAAAACCCATTTTGCCAAAAAGCATCAGAAAGACGGAGAAACTAGAGAGAGCCAAAAAAAAATAAAAGGAGAGACCTTCGTCGCAGCCTGGGGTGCATTCGCAGGTGATTTCGAGATCGCCGTTGGGGAAAACCCTAAGTCTGGCAACGGCATCGCCGTAACGGTGGCTAGTACAACCGCACATCACCTCAACGTAATCGCCTGCAACATTGACCCCACTCATCTCTTGGAGCTCCTCTTGCTTGAACAGCATCGACCCACATTGTATCTCTTCCACACTCGCCATCAGGCAAAGAGTCTCTACTTCTCTCTGGATTCCTCCTTCTTCCCTTCCTTATAGCGTATGAGAAAAAGGGGAGAGAGAGAAGGAAAGGGTTAGATGAGAGAAGGGAAGGCCTCGTTTTGGGGTATAAAAGGAAAGCCCTAAAGGAGCACGCATCTCAAAAGCGGAGAGAGATCTGATATCAAAGCAAAAGCTTATTAAGGGGCTTTTCGGGAGAAGAGAGAGATAAATAAGTAAGAAAGAGAGCCTCTTTGGCCTTTGGATTTTGGGGTTAGAAAGAAAGAAACTCTTATGACAAAACAACAAGTGAGTTTTTTTTTTGGCTGATGCGAAATTAGCTGGCCAACAAAACAAGACTCGTGGGGCATGGGTCCTGTCTCAAATTATACTATTTTTATTTTATCTGCGATTATTAATATCCATGTACATTATATATAACCTACATAACAGTGTAAGGGATATGAGAGAGAGAGAGAGAGAGAGAGAGATTTAGTAGAGAATGTCTATGGTCGATAAGAGCAGAACAGAGGCGGTGGGTGAGAGAGCTTTTTGACAAGACACATGAGAGGAGAAGAAGAAGTTGAGGAATAGGGTGTGTCAAGTGTTTCAGGTCCTCTTTTGATTTTTTAATGTCATTGTTTCTTTCTTTTTTTTTTCTTTGTACTTCTTTCTTCACACTCTCTTGCTTTAAAGTTCTTTTTTAAAAAAAAAACGTTCTCTTCCTTCTCTTGGAGGTTCTGCAAATTCTTGGGCTCTTCCCTTTCCTCAGGATTCATCGGTTACCGAGTCATTTCTCCCCAATGGCTATTTTTTTTCTTTAATAGAAGTTTAAAAGATATATAAAGTTTTGGGTCTTTAATTGAAAAACAAGTTAAATCAAACTACTTGTCTATAAAACAACTAGTAACCAAGTACATGACGACGACGTCATTGACATCTATGTCTGTTAGGTATTCTGCAATGCGCTCAAACCCCAATGTCAATATCTATATGTATATTTATTTTGTTCGAGGAACTCATTATTTAATAACCTAATAGGAGACTAGTGTTGTGTCTATCGACCATATCAATTATATATGGTACATTCAGTATGTTGTTGTTATTTTAACCCTAGTATTGATTATAAAAATGGAAGAAAATGTAATACGCATTGTCAACATCTTTACAAAGATCTCTCATATATTTTTTAGTCTACTGAGTTATATTAGTTTTGTTGATTTATCACTATCCGGATTCAAACCAAACGACATATTATGATCAGTGATTATGATCCGTCTTAGAACAAGATAAATATAGATACATTGGGAAGAAAATGAAATAATGATGTCAACATCGTTATTCTAAACACCCTCTTTCCTCCTAGTTGATCCCAACAAAGTTTGCGGATGGGAAGTGAACTTTATTATTATCATGGATGGATTTCACTAACAATTAGTAGCAGTTTTACTTTTCTTCTTGGGTTTGGTTTGTACAAACTAATGGGCTTGGGTTTTAGAAAATTATGAACCTTGGCCCTTTATGTTTTCCAAATTGTTTATTTAGTCAACCTTAAGAATTACTTTCACATGAGAGATGGAACCATGTGTCACGTTTGTTACATATGATATCTGATACGTCACCAAAAGATTTTGCACTAGCACAAGAGAGTTTTGTGATTATTCAGCATTTTACTTACATTCGTTACATTACATGTACATATACATATATCCTCTTTTTCCCATCCAAGGCATTCGGCATGTCCTTGTAACTAGTTGTGGGTTGAAATTGTCTCAGCAGTGACGGGTCACCATCAAGCAAGATATTGTCATCGGCATGAAATTTTGAATTTTTTTGAAAGTATCTTTTACAACGAACAAAAAAAGCATTGGCTTTTTGTCTTGAAATTATCAATGAGACAAATATCGGATTCGTCAGAGCAGGTTAAAATAATACTATAAGAAAGCGAAAATGGAGCCCAGAGTAGGTATGGGCCATCTTGAGAAATAGGCCCATTACGAATAACACGTATATCACGGAAGAGAAGAGAGAGAGGGAGAGAGAGTGTGAAAGTGAAAAGAATCAGACAAAAGTAAAGAAAGAAATGGGATGCTGCTTAAGCGCCGGAAAAGTCACAGCTCCGCCTGTCGTCGCCGTCCAGACTCCTCCACCCATTGATGAAGAAACCGTGAAGGAAGTCGTGGTCCAGTCGGTCTCTGTCTCCGTCCCCGTCCCCGTCCCCGTCCCTGTCCCTATCCCTGTCCCTGTCTCGGTTCCTGTCCCTGTCCCCGAACACATTCCCGTCGCCGACATCGTTCCCTCCGCACCAGAAGTCTCAGATTCCGAAGCTCACAACCCTCCTCCTTCACTCCCTTCTCCAGAGATCTCTCACAACAAGTCAGACATTTGCAGCGTGTCTCACAGTTTCTCCACCGCCACTACTGCTACTGCTGCTTCCATCCTCGAAGACGACGCTCTCAGCAAACCCCACCGACCACCTCCTCCTTCTTCAACCTCTCGCCGCAACATGTCTGACAGAATCTCAAGATCTCCGGGAGGTCGACACTCGCCTCAGGGGAAGCTCCGTCCCAGGTTAGCGCGAGAGAGACAACCTGTTCAACAAAACCCTACACACAACCGGCGAAATGTGGACTCGGGTCCTCTCCCAAGAAGCGGGTTACTGGAAGGTCCGAGGCGTCGCTCACGGTCTCCGGCCACTCGTGTCCCGAGTTCCGCAAGAAGAAGCCCCATGAAGAAGCGGGAAGCAGCTCCGGAGAAGGAGAGAGCAGAGGAGGTGAAAGTGAAGAAGGAAGAGGAGAAAGTAGCTGTTGAGGTAAAGAAGGAAGAAGATGTAGCTGTGAGGGACCCTGAAGTGTCTATGGAATGCTTCATCTTTCTCTGATCTTTCTACCTTCATTAACTGCTGATGTTTGATTGATTGATTTTGATTTCCCCTTTTTTGATTTGTAAATTGCGGAAATGTAACAATGTAACCAAATCTTTGCGGATCTTCATTTTGTTTTTGTTTATTGACTTTAAAGTAAAAAGCAAAGCCTACGCACAACGCTTCACAAAATTCCATAGCTTTATTCATGGAGATTGCTGCTCTTTTGCTCTCGAATAAGCAGACACAAGACACTGTTCTGTTATAACACTCGACTACATAAAGACTTGTCTTTTTTTTTTTTTTTTTCCATTCATTTTTAGAAACAAAAATAAAGTCCTAATTAGATTGTGAATAGTTGTAAAATTTGAAATTCAAGGTGGCTTCAAAATGATCTTGAGTACGAAGGAGGGCATGGCTGAGCAATGAAGGTTGGAACCTCTTCTCCAGGCATCAACACTGATATTTCTCTCTCAGACACACCAATCTACATACAATACAATACAAAAACCCGAGTTCAATTACGTATGACATCATCCCATAAAAGACAACCAGTGTGTAGACAAATAAGTAGTGAAAAAAGAGACTCTTAACATATCTTTTTTTACTTTCTACTCTGTGTATATATTCAAACCTCGTTGCATGAATCAAGGGGTTTTGTATCCCCATAAAATATATATACATACATTTAATCTAATCCTGTTTTGGGACTTTGCAACATTTCAAAGATACGACAAAAATAAGCCTCCTCCAGCATAAACTTGGTAAACCGCGATTCACATTGTAGACAAATTAAGCAAAGCCTGACTATAGACTTCATCAAAGTGATATGCATGATTAAAAGAAAAGAATAGGTTTTAGTTCATCTCAATCTCACCTACCAACGAAATAAGCATAGTTGTTATCAAAAATTTGGAACGGACACAAAATACTTTAAGTAAACTCCAAACGAACCAGCATTTTTCTTTCAACTCTGTAAGTAAAAATATCAACACAACCAGAAACGTAGACAAAAGTGTAAAAAGCAGATAGAGAGAAGACGTGTAGTAAACCTTAGGGGAAGCAAAAGGAGGAAGCTTTGAGTCGTAAGGTTGTGATGCGGTCTGTCGAATGAACATGAACCTCTCAAACAGAGCGAGTAAGAGGAAAATGGAGATTAAAACTGCGGTTGCCACCAAACAAAACGGCACCGCATTCACCGAGCTCTGGAAACGTCCTTCTCCTTCTTCCTCAGCTGCTAAAGGAGCTGTAGTTCCCCACCTCCGATAGTCGTCTCTGACACTCATTTGTAACTGCAAAGAGACTAGTGAACAGACAACAGAGGAAGAAGTCGAAGAAGAAGATTGTTTTAATCGCCCAATTAAGCTTTTAGTTGACTAGTCAAACATTACATATTTGGGCCTAATAATATGGGCTTATTGTCTGTTTACAAATAAATGGGCCTATGTTGCTTAGGCTTTTTGTATCTCACAGCAAAAGTCGCGAGCAACGACCGATCGAGTTGGGAGAAAGAAGATCAATCAATCTCGGAATCCCGCGAAAACGTTCACGGTGACAATGGCGAGGATTGATCCCATTGACGACGAGGAGGAGGAGAAGGAAGAGAAGAGGAAGATGAAGATGAAAAACCGAAACCATGGATCCACGAAGCTATTCGTATTCGTTGATTACCTTTTCCTATTTATATTTTTCTGCTTCCTTTGTTTCATCATCTTCAAGGTATTGGGCGCGTGAAAATACTGACATCGCTTTGGTTTGGTCATAGCGATCGTTTTTTGTTTCTCTTCTCACATTGTATTTGCATCGTATACACTATCAAATTTTTGGAGGCGGATCGCAAATTTTTTTTTTTTTTTTTTTTTTTTTTTTTTTGNGATTTGACGCTATGTACACGGAAACTTCAAAGTCGAAAAGGCATTGCCAAAGACGTGTCGTTGTCCATAACCGCATTGGTTATGAGATTCCGGAATTTTGTTTTGTTTTGCAGCTAATTGATCTGATTTCTGACCAAACGCTAATTGTTGTTGTCTTTAATACCTTTTTGTTTCTGTTAATTTTTTTTTTTTGGTGATGCTAAATGCTAATGCTGAGATGACTTTTTGATTTCCATCTCTTATATAGAACATTTTTATAACAAAAATGGTTCAATTGTAACATCATACACGGAGATTCTAAAATGTGGGAAGTAGACAAACTTAGAAACTAATCGTTATTTAGAAACATTCTCATTATTGTTTTTTTATTTATAACCAAATGCTCTTTCGTAGAGAAACAGAGAGAGAGAGAGAGGTATAACAAAGATATGACTCTGGTGAAATGATGACTAGTAGACTTGTTACAGACTCTTTTGCATCTAGCAGATGCTTATTCGTTGACAGGTTCAAGTCATGGTTGTGGCACTGGTGGAATTTGATCTTCTCTGGAGCTCGGACCGGAAGCTTCATATCCTGAGTTTGGGGCATAACTACTAGGGATTCCATAAGAAGTTGTTGGAGCGGCAGCAATGGGAGCTTTGTAAGAACGGAATGGCGTCTTAGGATTTGGTGGCAGCAAGAACCATCCTAGACCAGGAATTAGACCAGATGGTTGTGGCACAATGTTTACAAGAAAGTCCGAACGTTTGATCTCACTGTCATTGGAGGAGTTTGGAATGTAACGCATTCCGGTCACTTTCTCTGCACATCCAAGAAGCAGGCTTAGCAGAATCATTGTGGCAGTCAGTGTTTCCAGAGGAGAAGCCATCGTTGTGTTAGTGGAGGATGGAAGTTGGGAGATTGAATGTTTTTGGTTTTGTGGAGGGAAGGAGGAGGAATAGAGAATGTGCGTAATGTATAGAGTGAAATGGTTCAAGCTAATTATGGGTGCATTAAACTAACATTAACATGTGCTTTATTTGCCAAAAAGAGTGCCTACAAAGTCTGGTGGTATCTTTGTATTGGCGGTGAGTTAAGTGCTTGATCACTCACCCCATTCGCCACAAATGCCTAATTAGTAATTAATTAGTTCGCCTCGGCTGCTTTGTCAGCGAGACGACTACTTCCAATTTGAAAGAGTTCCCGTCAATTTTGACACTTTCTATGGTTTCATTCTCCGAACAATCTTATACTTTCTTTATAATTTGTTACATGTTTTACGTGACTAGCTGCATATTTTAGTTATAAAAAAAACCCATCAAAGTCAAAGTCTCTCCGTCGTTTAACATCCCCATGTCATACTATTTGAATAGGTCAAAGTTGTACTGTAAAATAAACAATTGGCTGCAAATTACAATATTGCCGACTGATCCTGTCACGCATGTTCTTTTTTCTTTTGTTAATGATTCTTTTTTCACCATATGAATTATAAAAACAGAGTATTATCGTTGATTGATTGACCTAGATTCTTCTTTTGTGTTTTTTTTTGTAAAATGTGATCGATCCGGTTTCTTTCTTTCTTTCAAGATGTAATGCAAGGAAACTTTTGGCTTCTGGAAGATATCATTGCAAGCATAAAAAGCTCTGTTTTTGTTATTTCTTGTCTTGTTCACGGACTAAACAAAAAGGTAATAACCAAAATAAACTCAGTCTTATCCGACAAAGTGAGAGAAACCAAAAGATGTAGGATGGTTTTAAATGAAATGAAAATAAATGGAGAAGGTGGAGAGTTGTGAGAGGGACAGGTAAATCTGCCAAATATATCCTGCCTCAGAAGAATGGGTCACATGGAGAGAGTTTGGTTATATAACTTATATATAACCTATTCCCCAACTCTCTTTTCTCTCTTAAAGTAGATACATTTTACTTTGCTTTTCCCAATTTCTCTTTACATTTTTCTAATCAAAGTCATTGCCGTTCTCTCAAAACAGAGTCTTCCGGGGATCTCTTTCTGTCATTGCCGTGAAAGTCTCAAGTGCTTGTCCAATAAAGCAAATTCATTAAACAAAAAAAAGAACACACTTTTGTCCGAAAGTTTAGCTCTTTGAAACGTAGGGAAACGCGTCAGGGAAAGAGAATCCCGCAAAACTCTCTCATTCCTCCTCTCTGTGTTTCTGTGTCGAGTTTGTTTCTTTCTTTGATAATGATGTGTTTTGGAAATGAATCCAACCTGGACCGTTTCTTTCGCTGCACTACACCAATCGTCCCTTCACATTCCCTCCCAAAGGTTTCACACTTTTACGATCAAGGTCTTCTTCTTCCTTAAGCAATTCTTTGAATTTTTGTGATCTGATATCGTCTTTGTGCTGATGTTTGTCAGACACAGATCAAGAACCTCAATCGTCTATGGTACCCTTGTGAGAGCGAGAGCGTTGAGTATTTCAGGTTGAGCGACTTTTGGGATTGTTTCGACGAGTGGAGCGCATACGGTGCAGGTGTTCCCATCTTGTCGGAAACAGGCGAGACATTGGTCCAATACTACGTTCCTTACCTCTCTGCGATCCAAATTTTCACCTCTCATTCTGCTCTCAACGCTTTACGGTAATATAACTTTTAAGCCATTTTCAGAAACATGAAACACATCTATGAAACCTAAGATGTTGCTTCCGTGATGATGATGATGATGACTGAGGGAGGAGACTGAATCTGGGGATTCAGGGAGCGAGTCGTGTAGCGATGAATGGAGATGGGAAGGATGTTCTTCATCAGAGGAAGGATTGGATCATCAAGAACCTCTCGATCGACTCGGTTACTCTTACTTGCAATATTTCGAGAGATGTACTCCTTACTCTCGAGTCCCTCTCATGGATAAGGTTTGCTCTTTCCCCCCCCCCCCCCNCCCCATTCTTCTCCTAATTAAGCTGGTGAAATGGAGTTGATAAGCATAACGTGCTCTTGTCTTCATCACCTATGTAGCTTTTGCAACTCCTAGTGGCTTGTAAAAGTTTAGGACTTACTTTTATCATTTTAGAAAAAATTCTGTCTGCTTTCAGATCAAAGGGTTGGGAGAAAGACACACGGGCTTGAGGTCGTTGAGGAGTGTTGATCTGTCTCCTGCGAGTTGGATGGCCGTTGCTTGGTCTGACTTCTTTAGCAAAATCCCTTTTTCTTTTGTTTGGTTTCGAAAAGCAAAATTACGGTCTGTGTAGTAAAACGGTTATGATGTTTGATTATGTATATAGGTATCCAATCTATCACATCCCCATGAATCGAAGCATAAAGGACTTGTCTACTTGCTTCCTCACTTATCACACGCTTTCTTCATCTTTCCAAGGTGCAGTTTCACTTGTATATTGTATAGTACATTTCTATAGCTCCTCTTCAATTTTTTGTTGTCGTGTGATTGAAACAGATGTGCAGAAAGAGAAGAGGGAAAGGATAAGTGTTGGTGCATTTGGGATGGCCACTTACAAAACGCAAGGGAGGCTATGGGACAATGATAGATTGCTTTGCCTTTTAAGCGTAGCTGATTCTTGGCTAAAGCAGCTAAGGGTCCACCACCATGACTTCACCTACTTCACCACTACTCCTTATCATCTCTGATCTCTAATAACATTGTTTTTAGATTCGTACACAATCTATTTAGTTTTGCGTTTTAGAGTAGCATACATTAATAATGTTGGATTTCATTTAAGACTCATTGAAAACGATAGGCACTGACTTCTTCTTCAAAATGTTTTTCTTTCTTTATCTTATCATAGATTTGGTTTGTGGTGGGACTGATGATGGGACCGATACTTTTATTCTCTTGTATTGTTTTCTGGCTTCTCTGCTTAGTATAAACGCCGGTTCTCTTGATTTTTTTTTTTTTATAGCATTAGTTATAACAGCGTTTAAAAAGTAGTTATTGTATAGCACTAATTGGCAATGTGGCATACAAAGTAATGTTTTGAACCTTTTCGGAAATACGATGGTTTTGTACGCGTAATGACAAAGATATTCTAACTTTTGGGTCTGAGTTAACATTTGGATTGAAATGGAATGCAACTGGCCCATTTTTTATCTCGAGGCCGATAGTAAGTGGGCCTTCCGTTGATAGTAAGGATCCTCGCTAGAAGCGCGCTCGTCCAAAACATGCCAAGCTCATAAAATGCAAGGCAGATCTTTTGATAATCAAAGGTCCAAAAGGTGATTTCCGAGTTGAGATTAACTTAACCATAATAGCTAAAGAGAGTGAATGAAACTAGTGTCTCGAATAATTGAACACCTTTTTAATGATATTAAAATGTAATACTATTTTGATTAACCATAAAAGAAGTTTTAGATAAGAATTTAATCTAAGAAAAAGAAAGTTTCTGCCTCTGAAATTTTTACAACAAAACCACCACCACCATTAAGTTATATCTTCTTATTTTTTTGCCATTAGAAATTTTACATAGTAGCTATGGATTTAAAAAATTAGTTCAGATATTCCACAGAAAATTCCTAAATGTTATACTATATAAATTCATCTACAAATAGAAGATTCGAAGAACAACATCATGCATATATGCACGTGAGATAATACGTTGAAAATTCGTTACCAAGAAAAATGATTTTGTCTTGAGAAAATAAATTTTATAGTTGTCAAACTAAGCTTGGTCGGTTTTTAAAACCGAAAAAAGAAGAAGAAAATCAACAACTTGGTCGGTTTTGCGAGTGTCTTTTAAGAGGTGGAGAGAGAAAAAACAAAACATCATAAAAAGTGAAAGCTGACTTTGACCAATCGCCGACCCGGAAGATTGGTTACTATAATCAAAGTATGTACATAAAAAATATAGATAGCCCTAATTAATATACGTTATAGGTTGTCATCAAAATGGTAATTCTTGTTGGATGTTATCCTTAGCCGCGGCTAGCCGACCATTACCAAATAATACACCACATCAATTTATTCCATTCAATTTGCATTAACCTCGGCAAACTCTTAATTATTGATAATTTTTTTTACAGTCTAGTCTTATCTCTAAGAGCTTGTGACTTGTCGCATTTAGAAAGCATGAATTAATGTGTTCACCGTCCAAAAAAACAGAGTATGCCACGTAGTCGTACGGACGTGAATGGGTTGTATCTCCGCGTTGTGTTTTTTATGTGTCAACGTCTCTCTTTTTATATGCTAATTTTAAAAACTTTCGAAATGGACCGGGGAATGAATTAGAGTGAAAGCAAAGGAATAATTTCAGTAGCCCCAAAAAGATAGTATTTGAAATAATAATAGTCAACCGAAAGATGAGATATTTATCACTAAATACAAAAACCGGTGCCCACATCTGATCTGCTCTCATATATAAAGCAGATGGAGTCATCAGTTACAAATAGAACAAAACAAACAAAATATCCTGTCTTATACGTTAGCTCTCTTCTCTCACAGGTTTTCTCTTTGTTCCACTGCTCTCTGTTTTAGTAAAAAAAAGCGTAAGGCACCAGTGAAATAGAGATGGACTTCGACGAGGAGCTGAATCTTTGTATCACCAAAGGTAAAAATGTCGACCCTTCTATTGGAGAACCTTCTTCGATGACGTCCCCAAGATCTATAAAGAAGATGAGAAATCCTGATCATCGATCTAAACCCTATCTCCCATTTTCCTCTTCTTCTTCTAATTCCATGGCGGCTTTCCCTTTTTCTCTCGATCCAACGGTGCAAAATCAACAACAACAACAACAACTCGGATACGTTCCGGTTAACCAACAACACGATCCGACAATGCAAGGCCAAAATCAGATGATCTCGTTTAATCCTCAACAGCCTCAACAGCAGCAGTATATGGTTAGGTATTGGAGTGACACATTGAATCTTAGCCCAAGAGGAAGAATGATGATGATGAACCAAGAAAGTGTTCAGCCGTACAGCTCAACCAAGCTGTACAGAGGAGTGAGACAACGTCAATGGGGAAAATGGGTCGCAGAGATACGTAAGCCACGGAGCAGAGCACGTCTCTGGCTTGGTACCTTTGATACAGCTGAAGAAGCTGCCATGGCGTACGACCGTCAAGCTTTTAAATTGAGGGGTCATAACGCAACACTTAATTTTCCGGAGCATTATGTGAATAAGGAAATTGAGCTGCATGATTCAACTGGTGCGTCAAGCTCGTTGGATCAGAAACAATCCGAGACACCGCAGCCAAACGAGGTTAACTTGGAAAGCAAGGAAGTAGCTGTGAGTGATGGTGGGGTAGAGGAAGGGATGGCCGAGGCGTGGTTCAATGCAGTTACAGCGGGATGGGGTCCTGAAAGTCCTCTTTGGGATGATTTGGACAGTTCTCAGTTTTCACAAAACTCGTCTTCTTCCTCTGCTTCTTGTCCCATGAGACCTTTCTTTTGAATAAGGTCATGAGGCGCTCACATTTTAGGTTGTAGTTTAGGGCTTGCTCATTAGCATTTGGATGGAGACAGTTTTTGTGATCTCCCACTCCATACACCAGCTTTTATATATATATCTCTACCAGACTACCTTTCCTGCCCATCTCCATCAGTATCATTGTTCATCATTTATATGTGTCACTGTGTGTGTGTTGCTGATTTGCATATATAGATGTCCTATTTAATCATCAGGTTTGTTTAGTGGCATTGTTCAAGTTTATTTTTCTTGCCTTCAACAGCTTAGCACCGTCACAGCCACAGGTTATCTTTATCTGCCGCTTATTAAAGATTTGTGTACATCTGTCACTAGTTGATCATTAGACCATATGCAACAAAGATTTTTCCACCAGTTTCTCAACTATAAAAAGAAATGAAAAAAAAAAAAGAAAATGAATAAAGTAGGAGAGACAATAGTTTTTCATTTGAAAAACTATGAGAAACTCTATAGATACTTGTCATAATTTTAATGATTGAAAGCTCTTTAAAATATTCTAATGTAATCAAATGCTCTACTGATATTAAATAATAATTGTTTTTTTTGAAATATAAGAGTTTCTCATCAATACGTACATGCTCTTAGTTATTTTGTATTATTAATTTTATATTGGTATTAAATAAAGTCTAAAGCATAGATATATAGGGCATAAAAAGGACGGAGAGTGTATCATAAATGAATATCAATGATCGTTCGGAATCTTAAATGTATCAGCCGCACCAAACTTTCTAAACTCCTCCTCACCATTAGCCACTAATGATTTATCTTCATCTTCATCATCACTGAACCGGACTGTGGGGAAAGACTCATACATGCTTTTGGACTTGCAATTTTGGGTTGTAAGCATGTTCACTTGTCCATGATGTGAAATCTCTAATATCACAGTTTCATCATCTAGTGGCAGTGGTTGTTTCCAAGGCTCTCCATCCATTCTCATGTATGCATGCTTTGCTGCACCTTTCTTAAACTCAAACCGAATTCGATTTACCTATACACACACAAACACGAGTTAAAATGTGCACTTTACTCACATTTTGTTTGATTTCTGTCGCTTAATAGTTGATATTTACCTGAGCAAGTCTTGTTCCATGACCATTTGGAGCGAGGAGAACAAGACCATGCCAAGCATTTCTAAACCCAACGATTTCGATGAGTCCATCATCAACGAATGGTGGAGTTAGGCTTCTCTGTTGAGACATCACAAAGAAACAAAAACCAGGTTTAATATTATTCGTTGAAGCAAATGTGAACAGAATCTGAAACACATACATCACGTTGTTTCTTGGGATTTGGTGTTCCCCAAGGATTTAGTCCTCCAGAGAAGCTAGGAAGATTCAAACAAACAATGGACCTGATGCTGCCAGATCAAAAATAAATGTTCAATATAATAATTGGACTAAGTTATGTCTATGTTAGTCTATTTTGGGAATGGATCAGCAAAAAAGGTCCATCACAAAGAAGATTCAAATCTCAACTCAATCCAACATGTGCATTCATGGTTGTACAAGAAGCCTCGTATAACATTTTCCATGGAATGAATATGTATATATGATCTGATTAGTTACCTTTGAGGAATGTGAAGGTCATTCCATTGGCCACTTTTATCACAAATCTTAACTTTTGCAAGCTGAGCTATGTTTCTGCAGCAACATAACAACTCATATCTGTAAACATAAAAACAACAAAACTAAAATCAAATATAAATTACTCACTGGGAAAAGGGGTGGAAAAGAGAGGCACAAAACCACCCTTGTTTGCAAGCAAGCTTTAAATATGTGCTCTGGAACGTCATGAAATCACACGAAAGATCTAATCACTTGAAACAAGAACAATTTGTCCCACTAAAACATTAGAGCTGCATCATGTGAAGACGACATAAAAAGAAAAAAACTTTTAATAATAAGGTATGCAAACCTGATTAACAAGCTGATTCTTAAACTTTTGAGGGTGCATTTTCCTCTGAGAATGAAATTCATAAGATGTTTGAGCATCCATTCCTGCAGTAAATTTGATTAGTGATGCTAACAACTTACAAGACAAGGAAAAATATATCAGTTTAATTTGACCCAAAAAAAAAAAATATATATATATATATATATATATATATATATATATCAGTTTAAAAATTTTGTATTTCCCACAAAGACAACATAATCTATTAAGTGGATCCTTAACTAAAATGCTGGTTACAAGAAAAAAGATGGGAGTGATTTTCAGCGGTCAAGGAGCAAATTCGTACCCAAGCTAAAGTAATTCCAAAATCCCCCACGAAATGTGTGGTAAGCTTCCTGGGAAAAATGGAAAAAAACAATGATGATCATCTAAGAGAAAAGGAAGAGATAGTGGTGATACGTAGACTTCATTAGCAAGAAAAAGAGAATGCATTTACCTCGTTTTCTTGATTTGAGGGAGAAACACGATGAAATGCATGTAGAGAAGGCGGTAACTCAATAGGATCATCACAAGAGCCTTTTTTGGGAGTCTTCATTCGCATAAGTACGTGCCAACTTAATTAAGATATAAAATGCGGACACATCAACCCAAAATTAAAGGCTTTTAAAATAAATGGAAGAAAATATATATATGTGTGTGTAAAATATGTACTTGTCTATTTTCATCTCTTTGGCCTCGATCACTTGAGCCAAAAAAGACTCCACGGAAGACTTATGTGTTTCAGGGTTTTTCTTACCCTGAAGATGAGCAGAAGGTTAGTAAGAAAAGACCATATTAATACTGTATCATGCTATGATAATGTGTAATGTATAATAAGAAAAGATCATATTTATACTGTATCATGCTATGATAATGTGTAATGTATAGTGTATATAAAACATACCCATCCAAATGCAAATGGAAGGTTATTTCCTGTACCCAAGGGGATAGTAGCAATTGGAGGTGGATTGGATAATTTAAGATCGCAAATAACTCCAAGGAGCCAACCAGCTGTGCCATCTCCCCCTGCAACCTAATTAAACACGACAACTCAACCTAATGACTTAAGTTAATTACCACCGATTCCTCCGTAAAATTAATATAACGACGTCAACAAAATAAAAGAAAAAGGATGATTTAACACACAATTATTTTCAAGCTCTCCCGAATCTTGCAAGCGAAAGCATCTTCCTTTAGCCTCTCTAAGTTAAGATAGATTCTCTGTAGCACCTTATCCGGAGTCTGGACCCCAAGATCAAAAACCTGACCAACAAACTTGCTATAATTAAAATATAATAATATATATCGTAATTTTATTAATAATATATCCTAGTTGTCATTGTAATTATCATATTTGAATCAAGTTTGTCAGATTTTTTTCTTATTGTGGCCTGCATTCATGTAGTATGGATCATATTGCTTAACAAAATTTAGAGTTTTGTCTTCAAAGTTCGTGTATGTCCTAAGAAAAAAAAAAAAAGATTCCAAACTCCATAAGAATAACGAATTCATCACGCGCGTTTTCTCGTTTCCTAATTTTATCTAGAAAATTAGCATATTTGAGAAACCATTGGATTTTTCGAAATCAACGAATCATAAACCGAGTTTCATTTTTTTTGTTGGTAAAAAAACCGAGTTTCATTTTTTTTTGGTAAAAAAACCGAGTTTCATTTGGGTACATTAAAATATAATTTGACCTGCTGGTCGTTGAGAAGAGTGCGGTAGGTAAGAATGAGTTCTCCACCGAGTTGACCTCCGCTTTTGGAGTTAATGAACACGAGAATTGGACTCTCAGGTGGAGTACTTGGCACCGCCATAGCTTTGCCTTCAGGCGAGAGAATGTACGAAGGGATGTAGAATTTCTTGAGAAAATCTGATGATTTTGCATATTTTTCCATGCTCGCCTGTGACTGATGAACACATTTAAAAGTATCAAACTGTAACACGATTTAAGGTTCAAATATCAATATTGAAAAATGGACAATGTTAATCATGCAAAAGACGATCGGAAAGGAGATCGTACCATTAGATTCTCTAGAGGTGTTGAAAGAAAGTGTAAGATGTTATTATTGTTTCTGGATTGATATAACCAGAATTCTTAAAAGAGTAAGATTTTTAATATTGGAGATCCTACCAAGATTTTTCTTTCTTTTTTGACTTTAATTTGGTTAATGGTAAACCAATAATCGGTAATTATGACACGGATTTAGAATTAAAAAGTCCCATTGTTTATTTTTCTTTAGTGGCCTTTGTGCACATGAATACGTCAACGTTGTCATGGATATCTATTTACTGCTGACATGAAAGTCCATTGTCTTTTTTTTTTTTTTTTAACTTCATGAAAGTCCATTGTCTTTACATTATTTCTTATCTTTTTATATATTAACTGATAAATAATTAGAAATGGTAAAGGTTTATATTTCATTTATTTATTTGATTAATATATTTTATAAATTTATGTATATCAGATCTCGTATAAATCTTTTATATATCTTCCAGAAATAAATAGATTTTTGCGACTATAAATTCGAAAGCCGAACTCGTAACTTGGTGGTAGTGTGCCTAAATCACGAAGCTATTCAAACTTTTTCTATGAGAACATAACTTTAATGATGGGTTCATTTTAACAGGTGAGGAAGCCCATTGGTTTACGAGGATTAAGCCGATTACTGGCCCAATAAGTAACACGCAGGCCTTTTTCGAGAAGCTCCCACTGCGATGACTTGACACAATCTTTGACTTGACATCATCATCATCATCATCATCTCTGACACTGACTAATCCAGAAAACCTAACCTAAAAGTAGATAGAATGATGCACGAGAAATGAAACGACAACCCCATAAACACATCTCTTACAACGTGTCACATTCTCTATGAATCCACACATTTTTTTGAATTAGGAAAGTGAGAATATTTTAAGTATAGACAATAGCTTCGGTGTGAACTTCGGAGAATCTGTGGTTCTTGGGTTAAGGGGATATGGAATTCAAAGTTTGTTGCACAGCTTTCCACCAACATTTTAACAAACAAAGGCTTCGATTATTTTTCATATACCTTTTTGTTGGTTATTTTGATTTGGATTTTTAAATCTTTTTTAATAGTGTCGACGTGGATGGTTTGTTGGGAGAGACCCTTTCACAAGCAACCTCTACTATTGAACTTGGGAGTTCACTAGTAAAAAGTTAATTTGTAATTCTCCTTCCTCATCATCAATTTTGATAGCACAAGGCACATAACATTAACACGTTATTTGAAAAAGATTTGTGCGTATTTGATGAGAGTATCCAACTACTTTACCGTCCTCACTCTCTCACCCATTGAAACTCTACGCTTTGGGTATTAATATTCAACGCAACATATATTCTCATAGTTTTTTAACCAAACATGCATGGAAAGTCAACGGAAGGATATAGTAATATGTAAAGTCAACAATGTGCTTTACTCTGACTCTCACCACCATATGGTTAACAAATTAAAATTACTCTCAGAATCGAATAGTTACCCCCCCCCCCACCCCACACACATACACACACACAAGGTCTATAGACAAGAGGACATTATATTCAGTCTAAAATACATGCACCATATTATTATACTGACAGAATCCAAGTTACATGAATTATATAAAATGTAGTGCATAAAGACAGTTACTATCACGTGGATCGCTTCTAGAACATACAGTTAAAAAACGATAGGCGATAATATATGCGGTCTACGCCAGGCTAATATTTGCTTTTGTATATAATATTGTGGCACAAAAAGACACGTGGCACGCCAGGCCCATGCCAAATGGAATTGACCTTGGCTCTTCCACGTTAATAAAGTTCTTCGAATTCACATCCTTATATAAACAAATGAAATGGAGAAGGTATGAGTACACGCATTGACATTTATAAAACTCAACTCCTCTTGGAAATTTAAGAAACTCGTTTTGGCTCTTCGATCTTTCATAAGAGAACTAACTATTACTGGACTCTAACGTCGACTGGTGTATACATCTTCTTTGATCAAAGATGGGAAGATCACCTTGTTGTGACAAGAATGGAGTGAAGAAGGGACCATGGACGCCTGAGGAGGATCAGAAACTCATCGATTATATTCGATTTCATGGTCCGGGCAATTGGCGGATTCTCCCTAAAAATGCTGGTAAGTATATGCACACATCTATATTTATATTTTTTTTTTCCTCATAGATTATGGTCTCTATAATTTGAATCATACACTTATAAGTCGTATTGTACAAATTAAAGGACTGCAAAGGTGCGGAAAAAGCTGCCGTCTTCGATGGACCAATTATCTAAGACCGGACATCAAGAGAGGAAGATTCTCCTTCGAGGAAGAAGAAACTATCATTCAGCTACACAGTGTTATGGGAAACAAGTAAGCCTCATTTACATCATAGCTTAATAATGTGTGTGTTCCATTAGCTTCAATTTTTTGTACGTTAATTAATGAAAAAAGCGAGAGTATGCGTATGCACGCGGACCGTACATTTCAACATTTTGGCCATCAACTCCACTAAACTATTATTATTCGTACGTATTGACCTGTATAATTTATCATAAGATGAGTTATATATTAATTATGGACCACTAATTGAACTGATTGATTTTAGGTGGTCCGCAATAGCAGCTCGTCTACCAGGAAGGACGGATAACGAAATAAAAAACCATTGGAATACTCATATTCGCAAGCGACTTGTAAGGAGTGGCATCGACCCTGTTACTCACTCCCCGCGGCTTGATCTTCTTGATTTCTCGTCACTTTTAGCCGCACTTCTCAATCAACCAAACTTTTCATCAGTTGCAACACATGCATCGTCCCTGCTTAATCCGGATGTATTGAGATTGGCCTCTCTTCTCTTGCCCCCTCAACAACCACTTCAAAACCCTAATCCAATTTACGCATCGAACCTCGACCAAAATTTTCAAACTCCAATCACATCAATGTCGTCTCAAGACTCTCAACCACAAGCCGAGTGTACAACTCCAACAAACAATGAACGTTCATCTTTCGAGCCTATGAATGCAAGACTCGAGTTCGGTCCTGCAGATGTATTACCACCTTTGTCAGAGAGTTTGGACTTAGACTCACTTATGTCAACGCCAAAGTCTTCTCCACAGCAAAATAGCATTGAAGCAGAAGCCAACTCCACCAGTTTCTTCGACTTTGGGTTTCCCGATAATTTTATCTTTGATGATTTTATGTTTATTTAATTATTAACATATGCATATTTCCACACGTCTCTGTTTCCCCACCTATGATTCATGATTTGTTGCATTCTTTTTTATGGTTTAGTGTAAAAACTTATTGTTTTTTTTCCGTCAAAGATAGATATATTATTCTATATAATTTTTCGTGGATGTGTAACGTATTAAGGTGAGCTATCTTAAATTTTCTCCATACCTGATAAACGCGGAGGACCAGAGTAAATAACTAAAAATAGATACATAACAATGATCAGTATAAGCATCACTCAAACTATCGTAAAATCAAAGTTGAAGTTGTCTAACCTCGAGAACGAATGGAACGAGCAACACACCACATGTTGCTTTTTAATATAATGCTTTTTAATCAACCAAAATTTCCATCACTTCACATTGTCATTTTCCCGAATAATGTTTATGTTGATGAGATTAAGGTCATGTTGGTAATGGTGGGTAAGAAGTCGTTAATTAATAAAAAGGGATGTTACGTTAGTTAGGCCCAATCTATGATCCGTTTGAAGCCTTGTAGTCGTTAATTTAGCCCAGTATAAGGCCTATTTCCGGAAGCTATTATGTAACTATGTAAGTCACTGAACACATATTCTCAAGTTAATTTCAAAAAACCATTTGCTATCATAATATGATTGGATTAGTTTCGATCTCGTATGTATAAAATGACGTTTCTCTTTTCCAATTCCAAGCAATAGATAAGTGTGGAACAGCTGAATCTAAGTTAAGTCTTATAAATACAATTTGAATTTGAGGTATTTGGTACGGGAAATAAGTAAACAAAGAACGTGTGAAAATGCTTAAAGAGGAAGATTAGGTGTTGAAAAAAAAATAAAATAAGTGCAAAACTCCTTTTTCTCGCCTTTTTCAGTTTCACTTTTTTTCTGACGGCCCGTTTCCCTAGGCGAGCTCCGGGTTCTCTTCCTACCCGTTTGAAAAAAAAGGTAACACAATTTTTGATTTGTCAAATGCTCAAAAAAGTGAATCAATGATTTAATATATGATTGTAGGAGTTTTTGTGTTTTGGTGATTGTCCTTTACAAATCGACCCTTTTCTTCCTGTGACTATACTCCATTGGCATCTCATCTTACATCGATATACCTCGATCTTTTTCTCCACCATTCATATTTATTTATTTTCCTTTTCTTGCTCATAAGTTTATTATCCATTCTAACATATTTTTTGCGAGCGTTTTAGAAAATTAAAAGCTCACCCATTATATCCAAATAATCCAATATCCATAGCCTATGGGGTCATACATATATATGCAAAACACACGAGTATGTATATAAATATAATAAATAGGCATTAATACAGTATTTGCATCCCTGATCTAATTAAGGATCTTAGTTACTACTACTATAGTTTAGTCCAAACCAAAAGACAGAAGCCTTATAATTTCCGGAACTTAACACAGTTTACAAAGGGATTATAAGACCAAAACAAACCAGAAACAGCCAAAGTAAGGAATCTCTTGTTTTTTCAATCACATCTCCTTCTCACACTCTCTCTCTTCACAATAATCCTTTGGAAAGAACAAAAGAGAGAGAAGATGGTGAATAATGGAAGGCTGCTTTTCTTCGTGAATCTGAGAATCTAAAAGACAGAGAGATTTGAGAGAAAGCGTTACAATTCCTAAATCCATTTCTCTGTCTCTTCCTCTCTCTCTTTTAGCCTTTTTTTTTTAACAATGAAGAGAAGTTTCACTTTACTCGTCATTATCCTCTGTTCTCTCCTCCTCTTTCCCATCGTCTCAAGCAATCTACTCGTCGAACCGGTCATACCCAACACCGTACCGGCTTTCCCGGTCGAGACACAAGCTCAAAGCTGCCGTCTTGACCTCTCCGACGAGCTCTTCGGCGGAGTCAATGAAGCTTGCGGAAGAAACCTTGACCGTAGTCGGTGCTGCCCTGTTCTAGCCGCTTGGCTTTTCGCAGCTCACGCTCGCTCTGCTCTACAGTTACCGGCTCCTGCTCCGACGCCGGAATCCTCCGACCCCGACGAACCCATGAAACCAGATGACTCGCAGAAGTGCGTCAACACATTGCAGAGCGCGCTTTTGACTAAACACGTCAAGATCCCGCAGCCTAATTCAACTTGCGATGCAATCTTGTGCTTCTGCGGCATTCGTCTTCACCAGATAAGCTCACTCTCTTGCCCCGCCGCTTTCAATGTCTCCACCGGTTTTCGAAACGCAACTCCGACCGCCGCCGTTAAGAATCTCGAGAAGGAATGTCGGAATTCTTCTTACTCTGGCTGTACCAGATGCCTCGGCGCTCTTCAAAAGGTTCGGTTTTTTCTCTTACATTCCGTTAAAGTTTCATCCTTTATGTTCCTCTGTTTAAGGATTCGCTGCATTTAATGAGATTTTTTTTTTCAACTCTTAAAAGCATAATAAATGTTTCCTTTTCACATTCGTGACTCCAATCTAAAAGAATGTTCATCAACTGTCGCTCTCTTTCCATGAGAAATTCTTCTCACTAAACTCGGATTTACATGTTTTCATTAGTGTTAAGGATTCTCTATTACTAGTTTTTTTATTGATGTAGGGTTTATGTCACTCTTTGTTTAGCTGAAAGAGACACACACACAAGCACATTGTTTTTTCTTTTAGGTTGCAAACAATTGGAGATATGCTTTTTCAGAAACTTTCCTGTTTCGTTTAACCCAAAGCACTGCGTACTTCTGAAACACTGCCCATTCACACGCAACCTTTTCTTTCCCATTTTTATTTTTTTTTCAACATTTCTGTTCTTAATAATAATCTTGTTTGTTTTCAATTTTTTTTTTGTTGATGGGATACAGCTCAAAGTAAAAGGAGGAAGCAAGAGGACAACAACGGATAGAGCGAGTAAGATGATGAGCAAAGATTGTCAGCTCATGGGACTCACATGGCTATTGGCTCGTAATAAAACGGCATACATTCCCACCGTTTCGGCTGTGTTAAGAGCCATTATGTATAGTCCACACCCTCCTCACCTCAACAAGTGTAGTCCTGACCAAGAGAACATGCCATTAGCCGTTGACTCTCTTCAGTTCCAGAGGAGCCTCTCTTCTTCGTCACATTTTTCTCTGTTTACGGTTTTACCCCTATTCCTCTGCATTTTTCTCTTTCTGTAGTTTTTTTAATTTATTTTTTGGTCGGGGGGAAAGAGAGTCACGTGAAGCTACAAGACAGATCGTGTGTATGTAAATGCTGTGCTCTTTTTTTGGTTCTGTATCTCTAACCCTCTTTCTTTAGATTTAAACTCTTTTGTTGTCTAATTAAATCCTTTCTCCTAGGTCTTGGAATTTAAAATCATCTTGAGACTAGAAAGTTGTCATATTGGACTATATAAGATCCGTGTCATGTGCAGTAAATATTAAAAAGAAAAACAAAACATTAAGCTGTCGAATCCCAAGGACCTACTAACTAAGCATGTTGGTCGTCTCTACTAATGCGAATGTATTCTCCCAAAGTCAAATCCAAAAGGCTCTCACTATGTAAATATATAGTAATCATTAAATTTAATATGCATTTGTTCTCTCATTCTCAAAACATAAGATACTACTATAAATTATCTAGAAACTTTTCATAAGGAATCAAAACGTTAGATGCCTCAGATTAAGCAATCGCCAATTCTTTGCCAAGTAGCCGTCTCGGAACTCTTGATAACATGCTGTTGATAAGCTTGCATTTACTGCAAGAGATCAGTGGAACATATTGATCGAATTTGTTTAACAGTCGAAGAAAGAAGCAGAGCAAGCGATATAGAAAGCAGGATGGATTTTAGAGTGACAAAGCTTAACTAACCATTTTTTGGGTTATAAAGCTTGACTGACATTGCTTCTACTTATATTGTTTATATCGAAAATATTTTACTCTGAAGCAGTTTAAGTTTCTATCCGATTTAGGTTCACTTTTGTTCTTCTCTTCTAAATATAGAACATCATAGCCGAACCACAGCTATCTTTAAAGATATAAATATCAAAGGTTATGTTTTGATAAGTTGCATGTCATGTGTTCTATTGTCTCGACTAAAAGGATCTTTTTCTTTTTAACTGGTTCTCTGGATAAAGTAACTTACGATCTAACAAAAACGAGCAAGACACTGAGAAATGGCGAATGGGTGCGAGATTTGCTGTGAAATAATGATCGCCATATTAATCCCTCCACTCGGGGTTTGTCTAAGGCATGGCTGTTGCACTGTATGTCTTCCTTTTCCCTTTCTCTCGATTTTGCTTCTTTTTAGATTTAGAGGCTTATATATGTAAAATTGTCAAAACATGCAATGTGCATGCAGACGGAGTTCATGATATGTCTGATCCTAACGCTTCTCGGATACGTACCGGGCATCATCTACGCACTATATGCAATCGTCTACGTGGATCGCGATCAATTCTTCGACGAGTACCGTCGTCCACTCTTCTATGCCCATTCACCTTGATGTAATTTATGCGTTTCCTCTTCTCTTTTTTACTTTCTATAATGTTTTGATGTTTTCGTTCTTTGTTAATTAATTTCATCTATTCCATTGATTACAGTTTCATCTATTCCATTAATTAATAATTTATAGATCTTTTCTTCTCAATCACTTTTTTTGTTTGTCTCATGTTCACTTTTGTCTGCGTACTTTGTTTATTTTGATCAGAAGCAAAATGAAATAGAAAATTAAGCAAAACTATAGAATCGGTCAAGAAGTCAAAATCCGATGGTGTGTGTAGAGAATTTCATCCGACAAACTCTCAACAAATAGTCGACCAAAAATAGTAAAAGAGATTTCTAACACCCTTTAATCTTTTTTTCTCACATTAACCTAATATTTGTTGAACGGACGAACACCTAAAAAGAAGAAAAAAAACCTAAAATACATAATGAAATATATGAACCTAAGAAAAGAACATTCTAAGGTTCAATCTTCTTTTCTTCGTCCGCTTTTGTTCTTTTACGTTTGAAAGTTTAAAACTCAAACATAAAATATTTATTGTTCATGTATAACTTCTGTTTAAACAAAACCACGTTTCGTGCATGAATGGGTTTTTTGTTTGACTTCTGACCTTTTTTGTTGGTCAATATTGCAACATTGGCTGGCTCAGGCTGCCTTACACTGGCCACTATCTTATAGCGACTATTTTAATTTAATATCTAAACCCACCTAACAAGACTTATCATCATTATATAAGAAGAGACATTCCTCTGCATTATCTTTTATAAATCACATCCATCAGAGAGATTAAGCAAAAGACAGAAATAGAGATGGGTGAGATCAAAGCCAGACGCATAATCCTCCTCTCTATCAGATTCCTCATCTTCTTCTCCGAGAGTCTTATTTTGCAGTCAACGGGTGAGATACAGATGGCCTCGCAACTCAACATCTGCAGCTTCAACTATGATGCTCCTTCCATATGGGTGCTGCTTCCCCTTTCCTCCTCGCTCTCCTTTTAGAGTTCTTTCTCTGTGTATATGATTTTGATTTACTAATTTAGAGTGATTTCATGTTATATTTTTTTGTGTCTATTGGATTGATTTTGTAAATATATCAACTGTCAACTGATCGGTTCCATGTTACCTTATGTATTTTTTCTTGTCTATAATAAAAACAAAAGTATATTCTTGTCTATAATCGGTCCATGTTGTTTTTCTCGACACGTGTGGACTCTTATACGTACTATCGAACTTAACTCTTGGACTGATATTATAGTTTTTCTTTTTTCTTATTTGACTCGACCAATTCTATAGTTTTTGTACCGAACTAGTATTTCTTTACCGAACTATACCCATTCCTTACAATTCATTACTATCATATATTAGTATCTTAAGTGTGATTTGATTGTGGGAGATTAATATCTCATTAGATATTGATATATTCCTATTTCTATGGGATTTAGTGTCTTCGTCGGTTTAGGCATTCTATTCGGTATAAATACTCTTATATTGTGAATATACAAATCATGTATTGTCAGAGGCACTATAATACTGTTACGTTTGAAGCAAGGTTCAGAACCTCCAGTATTCTTCGACCGCTTTTTCTTGTGGTGGGTGTCCAACAATCTTGTAAGTTTAGTTTTTATTCTCACAAAAAACCTGTACTAATAATATATGCATTAGTTAGTGGACCTTAGTCCTGCATATTAAGCTATCGATATCTTTCTTGTCACTTTTTGTTGACTTCAGACTTTAGTTCTACATATTAAGGTTCAAAAGTTGCCTAGAATAATTTTTCACAAAAAGAAAGGATTGAAAAAAGAGGCCGACATATGTAATACATATATACATATAAGTTAGTCGAGGCAACCATAAAAAAAAGGGAAAAAAGAACCCTACAATTCTATCAGAATCCGAGAAACTTGTCCCCTCCAAAAGCCTAATCTTCTTGTAAACTTGTTTCCTCCAAAACTATAATTTTTTTTGTCTCGGATAATTTTTCGGTCTCGTGAAGTTGTTGCTGATATTTTTATAAGATACATTGTTTTTTCAGATACGAAGACGCTCAATCTTGGGATTTCCGATTGAGTTTGTGGTTAATCATGGTTCTAGAAGTAGATCTACCCTTACTATCTGAGTCATCCGACTCATCCGACTCATCCGACTCATCTGAGTATGAGGTTTGTTTTTTTTTTTTTTTTTAATGTTTTGTTCTATCTTTAACTCCGTGGCCATGAATTTTTATTGCGTTTCCTAAATTGTTCACTAAACTAGGTGAGGGTGAGGGAGCAGCTTGAATACTATGCGAATAAGAAAAAGAAACTGATCCGGCTGCTGCGAATATTGGATACTAGTATCTTTGCACTAGTTGCCGGGATATTGTTGTCCGCCTTGCTCTTGTGTTTCTCATGATCACCGGCGTTAAGTGTCTCATGATCACTTGGTTTTAGTTTATTGAAGAAAAATAGAAGACTAATAATTATCTAGAAGTTTGGATGACAGTGTTTGTTTTCTTTTCTTTGGTGTTTATGGTTTTACTTTTTTTTTTTATATATTATTTATTAAATTGCTTTAAAAAGGAAAGAATAAAGAATAGTCCAATACCTTTCAGATTTGAATTGTCTTTTTAACAGGCAGTCGTATACTTAACACATTAAGAACATAAGTGGGTACAATCCCAGACCCAGGAGGAACGCACCAGCATGTTTTGGAAAGCTGTTTAAACCCACTTAAGGAACGCAAATCTTTCTTTTTCCCCTCGAATTCAAGCTCCATATTCTTCTGACCTTGCAAAGTCAACTTGGACTGAGTGATCAATGACAAGATAACAGGACCCTAAGATAATAAACAGGAGATTATGAGAACTGGTAGATTAAACATATCAAAACCCCCAAAATAATAAGACAAGTCACTAACCAAGGGGTTGATCTTGTTAGGATCACTACCAAGATTCTTCACTGCCTGCCTCATAGAAGCAAGATCAGCTAGAGCTGGTGGTCCAGTAAAGTCCAAGGCAACAAAAACAAAAGACTGTTAAGTGCGTAATAAGCAAGAAAATACAAGTTCGCATAGTGCTGACTTGGTGGACTGAAAGAGTGAGCGAGAGAAGAGTTTTTGGCATAATAGACTATTGTGAATTGATAGTTATCACAATTACGAATTGCCTATTCTAACGGTGGCCTTACAGAGTATGGCGAAAAGGCGTTACCTTCACTAGAAATCCATTACAACAGAACAGATAGAGGGCGTTACAGCAAGCAGTTAATCGTGGAACCATACCAATTCTTTGATTGTTAAATGCTGGTGACGAGTAGTACCATCCACCGCAAATTTCATCAATGGCTACAAGAATTTTGCAAAAGACGGATTCAGGATGAGACCACAATATACACTTTGCAAAGGCGGGGAAGAGGACGGGAAACTGCATCCAAGAGGACCAAATCATGTCCAGCATCATCATCATCACTTTTCATCTTCTAACTGCTGGCAAGCTGCTTTCTAGAAAACATTGTCGTCAGCACAGTATACAAGAGTTAAAAACAAATTTGAATATCCTGAAATATTATTTTATACACTTGACTGTAACAAGAATAGAGACCCACAACTTTGAATGGCTACGTAACCATAATCTTCGTGATATCCGCGGTGCTCATGCAAGCCAGAGCAACAACCACCTTGTCGCCATCTTCAGCCATGTGAGATACAAAATTCATAACTGTATCTGCGGTGGACAAAAACTGTTTCAATATATATTCGCCATTCTTGTTGTTTAATGAGGCAGAGAGAACAACCACCTTGTTGCACATGATATTACAAAAGCAAAAGGCCTAGTCAACTGACCAGATACTGGCCGCAAGAAGGAAAATTGGCGCATCAACAATATCCTAAGGCCTGTTGCTGATTGCACCACACATGTCGAAAGAAGCTGTGTATCAAGTAATGAAGTAGAGCACTAAGCAATATTTACTAACTACTAAGGTGGGTCTATTAAAAGTAATCTGTCCCCTGAGGGCAATGAGGCCTCCCCTCCCGCTGAAGAGGTTCAAAGGGTTATTGTCTGTGTCGTCATAGTTTCGGGCAAGTAGAAAGCAAACATAATCATTGTTTAAATAGAAGACTCACGTTTCAAACCAGTGACATGAATATATAAAGAATGTTTGTCCATGATCTTCAATGATTCCTCGAGGTAGCTATATAAATTAGTCAAGGAGGCATGAGAAAGGATTCTTGTAAGAGTCCAAAAGAAGAAAGTGAGTTGGGGAAAGTTGAAGGATACGATGCAAAAGAAGATTCAGTGGGGAGTGCAAACAGACCAAGAGCTTGAGTTGAAGCTGCCTTTTCATCCAGAACTCTTGTTCTTACGCTTATGTTCCCAACTCTGGGCTCATCATGAGCTTCATAATCAGAGGATACCCCACCTGAATCGTTGACATTCTCATTGTCTGACTCTCTTCTCCTCTGCAATCATATATGTAACCAGTAGTAGTCAAGATGAATATCCGAAAGTTTAATCGACATAACAAGATACAAAGTCATATGATAACATGTTTTTGAATCATGAATCTCAGACACTATAAAAAACGATGCCAGACAGTAGA
This sequence comes from Sisymbrium altissimum, assembly GCA_900406495.1. Taxonomy (NCBI): domain Eukaryota; kingdom Viridiplantae; phylum Streptophyta; class Magnoliopsida; order Brassicales; family Brassicaceae; genus Sisymbrium; species Sisymbrium altissimum. The sequence continues at coordinate 158,209 of OVBI01000098.1, forward strand.
GCAGTTCAAGTATGACCATATGGATATTGACTTGTCATAAGGCAGTGAAAAAAAGTCGCGTATACATATTCATTCATCCATGTCAATCCAAACAGAAACTCGTGAGTGATGCAAACGAATCAAATTAATTTTAAAGGCAAATCCAATACAGCGTCGATCATTAGGCCCCAATATAATTCTAAAGATGAAGTAATGGAACAAAAGAGTATCCATCATATGCCCAAAACCATTTTAGCCTGAAATGCCCGATTAACAAATAATAATGCTAGTAACCTTTCTAGTAATATAGTTAACCATCCTTGCCCTGCAGAGCAAAATATAAATCTCGACTCTAAGGCTAATAAAATGAGTTTACATGTCGCGTGATCTATAACAGAAGTAAAATGATAGTAATGTTCAAAGCTCGGTGTATGCATTCACAACGCTTTCAGATGAATAATCAAATACTGTTGTCTGATTCAACTGAGAACTGAGATAAGAAGTTAAACAGCTGCCGAGAACATTCGAACTTAATCCAAACATTCACCTGAATAACAAAATCAGTAAGGCAGGAAGTAAAAAAATAAATAAAAAAATCGAGTTCTGAGTTCAAAAACCAGAGAAGAAGAGAGAGCTTACTCTCCAGATAAAACTGTCATCCAACGATCGTAACTGCCATCCAACGAACGATCGTAACTGCCAGAAGTTTGTTACAGAGCTAACCGCACAAACCAACTCCACTCTATATAAACAGTACTACTTCGTGATCAGTAACACAGTGGATCAATCTCTCCTGATCACTAACCGCAAAAATCCATCTCTCCATCTCTCTTCTCTCTCAAATTGCTTGCAGATGGCTCGCAAAGCGTCTTCATCCACCGGCGGTGGTCGCCGTCGCAACTACGAAGATATGAACCGTGCCATCAGGGAACGCCGTCAGCTTGTATTGGCAGTGCAACGCAAGGCATTACTCTTAGCCGTAGTAACGATCGTCTCCGTTCTTATCGCCGTCCGTTTCCCCGCTTCTTTTCTGCTCGTCGCCATTTTCGCCTTCACAGCCGTCGTCGCCATTTTCGCCTTCACAGCCGTTGTCGCCACCCTCACTTCTCTCTTCCCTGGTTCATTTGGAGCAACCGGAAACATTGCTTTGGTATGCCTCGCGTTGTTCATAATCTCATTCATCTACACCTCCTTCTAAGCTGCTAAACTCCTCCGCAATCATCTCTTCCGATCTTCTCCAACTTTGTGGTTCGATATTTTTTCTTTCCGCTTTTTTTTTTTTTCTTTCATCCGTGGATATGCATAATCTCATTCATCTAGTCTACACCTCCTTCTTCTGAGCTGCTAAACTCCTCCGCCGCCAGTGGTAGTGGTTGATATCATCTCCTCCGATATGCAAAGTTGTCTTTAGATTTTCATTTTTTTTTTTCTTTTCATCTAGTTTCATGTAATTTTCTTTGTAATCTTCAAAATCTAAAACAAATCGGAAATCCAGTTTCGCCTCATGGTTTATGCTTTTCTTTCGATAACCGACTCGGTTATATTTGGTTTAATTTCCGGACTTGCAGATTTAATAAATAAACAAAAAAAGTCATATGACGTGGTACAGGTCAAAATACTAGCACGGTCAAATACCGAGAAAAAATATATATATTATATTACCAGCCGGTGCTGACTTAGTGGACTGAAAGAGTGAGCGAGAGAAGAGTTTTTGGCATAATAGATTATTGTGAATTGATAGTTATCACAATTACGAATTGCCTATTCTAACGGTGGCCTTACATAATAGTATGGCGAAAAGGCGTTACCTTCACCAGAAATCCATTACAACAGAACAGATAGAGGGCGTTACAGCAAGCAGTTAAT